>JAVGVS010000662.1:0-154885 GCA_032718565.1 Distichodus sexfasciatus | reverse complement strand
TAGCTAAATATTTGTATTTTTTAGCTTAATATTTT
Source organism: Distichodus sexfasciatus (assembly GCA_032718565.1). Classification (NCBI taxonomy): domain Eukaryota; kingdom Metazoa; phylum Chordata; class Actinopteri; order Characiformes; family Distichodontidae; genus Distichodus; species Distichodus sexfasciatus. The sequence goes on along the minus strand of JAVGVS010000662.1, from coordinate 154,850 downwards.
AATATTATTGGCAAAAATATAAAAATTTTCTTAGCTAAATATTTTTTTATTATTAGCTAAACATTTTTGTATGGTTAAATATTTCTGTTATTAGATAATTATTTCTCTATTATTAACACATATTTCTACAGTATAATTTACACAATTATTTCCGTATTTTATTCATAATATTTGAAAGATAAACCCCTTTCCTCAATCCCTCATTGTGCTCTCGTCCCCTCCTCTCTTTAGACGTGAGCGACCCGTCGCTCTCCATCCAGCCCATCACAGAAGAACGCGCCTCGCGGACACTGTACCGCGTGGAGCTGCTGCGTCAGGTCCGCGAGCAGGTGCTGCGCCACCCCCAGCTGTTGGAGCGGCTAGCGCTGTGCCAACCGGCGCCCGACCTGCCGGTGTGGTGGGAGACGGGCAAGCACGACCGCGACCTGCTGATCGGCGCCGCCAAGCATGGCGTCAGCCGCACCGACTACCACATCCTGCGCGACCCCGAGCTCTGCTTCATGGCCGCTCAGAGGAACTACAGCCAGAACAAGGGGGTCGCCGCGGCAACCCCCAGCACGGCGACCAGCCAACTACAAAACCAGGCCCCGTTCATGAGCCAATCCCGTACCCCCACCCAGAACCTGATCCCGAACCCGAACCCGACCCCGCTTTTGGGAACTCCAGCCTCGCCGCTTTCTCACCCTGCCTCACAAGCCGAGGACGCGGCGCCCAAAGAGGAACCTCTCTCCGATGGAGAGGACAGGGAGCAGGAGCGGCCGGAAGGGTGGAACCGGCCACCTACGCCGAAAGGAGAGGAGGGAGAGAAAGAGGAGAAGGAGAGAGGGGAGAGCGAGAGGAGGATGGAGGCGGCACGCACCAAGCCGCTGGCGTCCAACTCGGGCGGCCCGAAGCAGAAGAAGCCGAGCAAGAGGAGTCGCCGGGAAGCCAGGAGGCGGTCCGGATCCGAATCTGACTCGGACGGGTCTTCGTCCAGCTCCTCTTCCAGCTCCTCATCCAGGTCTTCGAGTTCCTCCTCGTCCTCGTCGCGCTCGGGCTCCAGCTCCTCGTCCTCTTCCTCGTCTTGCTCCTCTGGCTCCTCGTCTTCGTCGTCCTCGTCCTCATCCTCGGAGGAGAGCGACAGTGAGGAGGTGGCCAAGAACAGTGAGTGGTGAATTAGTGCAGCTATCAGCAGAGATTGGAGTTTTTAATTGTTGATTGCCTAAGTTCTGGTGATAGACACTGTTCAGCAGGAATAATAGTTCTTTAAAGAAAAGATTTGGGTCCAAGACATTATTTCAGTATTTTTTATATAGTATGTGCTAAATATTTTGTTATTATTGATTAAATGTGTATGTGATTGCATCAGCTACTATTCTAATCCATTATGTGATAACTATATCCCCAATCCTCTTACTGCAAAAAAGCAATCACATTTGCATTTTCTTGGGAAAATACCTCTAGTTCAATATTATTGGGTAAATATTTTTTATTATTTACTTAATATTTCTAAATTATTGGTTAAGTAGTTCAATATTATTTGGGTAAATATTTCAAAATTATTGGGTAAATATTTTTATATTATTGGGTAAATATTTCTAAGTTATTAGTTAATTAGTTCAAAATTATTGGGTAAATATTGTTATATTGTTGGGTGAATATTTCTAAATTATTGGTTAATTAGTTTAATATTATTGGGTAAATATTTTTGTATTATTGGGTAAATATGTCTAAATTATTGGTTAATTAGTTAAATATTATTGGGTAAATATTTTTTATTATTGGGTAAATATGTCTAAATTATTGGTTAATTAGTTCAGTATTATTGGGTAAATATTTCAAAATTATCGGTTAATTAGTTCAGTATTATTGGGTAAATATTTTTATATTATTGGGTAAATATTTCAAAATTGGTTAATTAGTTCAATATTATTGGGTAAATATTTTTACATTATTGGGTAAATATGTCTAAATTATTGGTTAATTAGTTCAATATTATTGGGTAAATATTTTTACATTATTGGGTAAATATGTCTAAATTATTGTTTAATTAGTTCAATATTATTGGGTAAATATTTTTATATTATTGGGTAAATATTTCAGAATTATTGGTTAAATAGTTCAATATTATTGGGTAAATATTTTTATATTATTGGGTAAATATTTCAAAATTAGTGCTTAATTAGTTCAATATTATAAAGTATTGGTTAAGTATTTCTGTATATGTAAATATTTGTTAAATTATTAGCTTATTATTAGCTTATTTCTGTATTAGCTAATTATGTAATTTTAGGTAATTATATATTATAAAATAATTCAGTATTTTTAAACTTTGTATAATTTTAGCTAAATATTTCTGTTATTAGCCAATTATCTATTAGCCTTTTTCTGATATGTTTAAACCGTAAACTTTCTAGTGACCTATAGCCTCGTGGAAAATCTGAAAAGATATGAAATGGATTTTTTGAAACTTTTCAAGTTGTAATGAGGTGTGTGTGCGTGTGTGTGTGTGCAGCTTCAGCAGTGGCCGGCGTGAAAGGCTTCGACGAGGACAGCATAGCTTCTCACAGCACTACTCACGACGACACGCAGGACAGTCACGTGACCAACGGCCTCACTAACCCCGCCCACCCATTCCAGGGAGGGTACATGCTCGCCGCCTCCTACTGGCCCAAGGTGATGCAGTCTCTCTCACACACACACACACACACACGGACACTGCTGTTCACCGACACACACTTTATTCTGACATCGATGTTTTTTCCCCCTTTCAGGACCGGGTGATGATAAACCGGCTGGACAGCATATGCCAGGCGGTGCTGAAGGGCAAGTGGCCTGGGGCTCGACGTGCCTACGAGGGCGGGGCGGTGGCCTCCTTTTACACCACCAAGCTCCTGGACAGCGCGGCGGCGGCCGGTTTGGCGGACGAGCCCGCCGCCTCGCCTCAGGAGTCAAAGGTGAAGAAGCATGATGCAGACAGAGAAAAGGAGTTCTCTGTCAAAATCAATGACGTATGTTTACTTTTACGTTCATCCCCCGTCCTGCAAAACCCTCTTTGCTTCTGTCTGCTTATGGTTGCGTTGCCTCTTCTATTTTAGTTCGTTCTTTAACCCCTTTTTGAGTTGTGCTTTGAATATCATTTCACCTGGATTTCAGATTTTACGTTAAGCCTTATTTTATCATTTCGGATTTAGTCTGACTGCTTTTAGCTTGGCCTGGCAAAATTTGCAACTTCCACCTAAAACTTCTGACACCTTTAGCAGGAAGGCAGTCTGAAGCTCACCTTCCAGAAGCAGGGCCTGCCCTTAAAGCGCCCTCTAGAGGGAGACGAGGGTCCTCTCGCCCAACAGCAGTATCTGGCCAGGCTGCACGAGTTACAGAATGAGAGCGGTCTGATGGACTACACCAAGTCACACAACAACTATCCTCATGGTAATACAAGACACACACACACACACACCTTAAAAAAAATCATTATTCCATATCTTTACAACCATTACATTCAACATTTTTCCCCCTAGCTCCAGGACTCGCAAGTCAGATGCATCTGAACGGAGTGGTTGACGGCCCACCGGTGGTGAAGAGGAGGAGAGGGAGACGAAAGAACGTAGAAGGGATGGATCTTCTCTTCATGAATAAGAACAGGCCTCCTGCGGCGTCTGAACGGGTACGAGACTTTTCCTCCCTTCGCTTTCACCATATCAAGTAGGGATGCACGATATGGGAATAACTGTCCGATGCCGATATCAAATAAGGCGCAAGCGCAGGCAGAGTTGAGCGCGTAAAGACAAGATGTTTTGCTCACAAAGTTCCACTGCACTCTCAGAATTTTGCCACAAAAATAACTCCATAGTTCTGACATTACTCATACAGTGCCAAGTCAAGTGAGCGTGAAAGCGGAGTCGAGCGAGGGCGGAGCATTTTGGGCGTAGTGCACAACATTTTAAAGAAAAAGTCCCACCCTATGTGGTGTACCAACTCAAATAGGGCGCGTGACACTCCACACGTGCGCTACCTAATTTGTAGACAGCTGTTAAGCTCCAACCCCGGCTATTTCCCGAGGTGCATACTACCGCAGAGAAAAGTATGATAAGAGCGCCTTACCTACCATACTCTTTAAGCATGGCAGTACGCGGCTCGGGACACAGCCCGGGTGCAAACTCACGTTTACTAAGTGAAGAAACGCAATGTAGTTCGTTAAAAAAATTGCATGCATGCAGGCAGAGTTGAGCGTGAGATTTTGCTTGCGAACGTTTCACTGCATGCTGGGAATTTTGACACAGAATAACGCCGTACATTTTAAGACAGAAGGCGGAGGACCGTATAAAATCCCACCTGGGACTTTGGAGCTCCCCAGTATCAAAGCTTCTTATTAACTCATTTCCTTTCAGTGTTATAACAAGTTTAAATCACGTTTCTTTACGATATATTGATTCAGTGAACAAAGATTTAATGTCTACGGAATGCTATACGAGATGATTTTGATTCAGTTCAAAAGCCAGCGAACACTACGGATACACTTATAATGGTGTAACCCAGTATTTTCTGAATATATCAAATTACGAAAAGCAACTAAAATATCTTTTGATGTTTTTCTGGGTTTAAGCAGACATTTAAATACATTTTTCTCTTAATAAATATAAACCTTTTGATTGGCTCTTTGATCACTGAATCAGTGTATTGCTAACCACTAGTTTTATTTTTATTTTTACTGCTTTCACAGTTAAATTTCTTATTGAATTTTTATGTCAGGTCAATAGGGTGTAAAGGAAATTTCACACCTAGTTGTGTTGAGGGTCCGCATTGGTTCAGTTGGACAGGGTATCAACACATCATTAAAATACAGAGGTTTTCTTTTCATTGTGGTTCACTGCTGTGTTCGCAGTATTTAATATTCCCTCACTTTAGCTGCACACAAGACTGGACGTCGGGGAGAGGAGTAATACGTTTCAGAAAGACTTGAATGCAATCAGACAGCAATGCCATATAATACATAGCTGCAGATTCATAATGCAAACTCTGTCCAAGCTGGTTTTTTGTTGTTGTTGCAATTAGCAAAAAGCATCCTGTACTTAATCTTTGATAAATATCATTAATTCACCGAGTGGCAAAACAACTGTTAATTCCATATGTACATTTTGCTATATTGCCCAATCCTTCTTCTTGTGATCAAAATCTTTACTGCTTCTTTGAGTTTTTTTTAACTGATGTGATTGAACCTTTTCCTTTTGCAGGCTCCCCCAGGTTGGAGCCAGGCCCCGCGGCCAGCCATGTCTCAGGGCCCCATTGACACAGAAAGCAGGGTGCCTGTCATCAACCTCAACGATGGGACTCGTCTGGCTGGAGACGACGCTCCGAGACGCAAGGACCTGGACCAGTGGCTGAAGGAGCACCCAGGCTTCGTAGCAGACGTAGGAGCCTTCATCCCAGTAAGAACAGACTGAAATTTGGCCTAGCTTTAAATACATACATATATATATATATACCGTATATATATATAGGGAAGTTGGTAGCGTACCAGTTTGGAAATTGGCCCTGTGATCGGAAGGTTGCCAGTTTAAGTCCCAGACTGGTAAAAGTACCATTTGAGGTACTAATGAGCAAGGTACCGTCGCCAAGCAATGTTTGTGAGATACCAAATTAAGCTCGGGTTACCCTGACTCAAGTGTACCCGTCTGTGTGTGTTCAGGAGATGACCAAGATGCAGTTCCAGGACGGCCGGCCGAAGCAGAAGAGGCATCGCTGCAGAAACCCGAACAAGATCGACGTTAACAGCCTGACGGGCGAGGAGAGAGTACAGATTATCAACAGGAGAAATGCTCGCAAGGTCAGATAGTTTTCTTTTATGTGAAAACAATTCAGGAAGTGTAGATTTGGTGTTGATCAATGCCCATCTGACTCTGCTGTTCCTTCTTTAGATCGGTGGTGCGTTCGCTCCCCCTCTGAAGGATCTGGCCCGGTTCCTGCAGGAGAACCCCGAGTACGGCGTGCCGCCTGAGTGGGCTGATGTTGTCAAGCAGTCGGTGAGGATCCTAAACATCTGCTGCTTCTAGGGGAGCTAGAGTCAACTATTAAAATAATTGAGCAGTCCTAAAGATCTTGACATGAAATAACAGACTATACAACTGAAAATATTTATAAATATAAATATTTGTGTCATCCATTCACATCAAATCACAAAGCAACTAAAATATCATGTGACATTTTTATTCCTGAGCTCAACAAATGGATGTTTTGATGCAGCTCGATATATTCTTACACCCCTGTATTCCGGAGCCCTGTACGCCTTTCTTCTGCCTAATTCGTATTCAACACCTAACTCTCCCTTTTCTAGGGTTACCTCCCGGAGAACATGTTCGACCGCATTCTGACCGGCCCGATAGTGCCGGAGGAGGTGAGCCGACGAGGTCGCCGGCCCAAGAACGCCTTGCCCAAAGTGGGCATCGCCCCCGGCGCTAACGCCACCGCTGCCAACTCTGCTAACGCCGCCATGGGCCTCAACCCGCTGCTGGCCAACGGCCTCCTCGCCGGCCTGGACCTCAACAGCCTGCAGGCCCTGCAGAGCCTCCAGTCCCTGCAGCTCACCGCCGGACTCATGGGCCTGCAGCCCGACGCTGCCAACATGGCTGCCATGTTACCCATGATGCTCTCTGGCATGACAGGGTTGCCCAACCTGCTGGGGATGAGCAACCTGATGGGGAAACAGGACACCACGGCGGCGACGGCGACGGGCGGCGAAGACGCTGGGAACAAAGGAGGAGGCGATGCGACGGCTCAGACCTCGAGCGTCGACGGCAAAGCGGAGAGGACAGAGAGCCAAAGCTCCCCGGCGACCGCCTCCTCCGCCTTGGCCCTCAACCCCTTGCTGCTTTCCAGCATGCTTTACCCAGGAATGCTTCTCAACCCAGGCCTTAACTTGCCTGCGGCCAGTCAGCCGCAAGCTACTACTAATACTACTACTACTACCACCACCAACGCTCAGCCCGCTCCTTCCTCCTCCTCCTCCTTAGAAGCGGTGCCACCTCTACTGCCGCAGCACCCCGGCCAATCGGAGGACAAGGGCGGGGACGAAGGGGAGGAGCCTGAGGAACACAAGGACAACAGTGGTCCAGAGGGCTCGGGGAAGGACGAGTCGTCTTCCTCGGAGTCCGAAAGCTCGTCATCGTCGTCGTCGGACGATTCTGATTCCAGTGATGAAGACTGAGCCTTTATACGTGATATATAATTCTATATTTATATACATCTCTTAGAAATGTATACAAACATATATAAGAGCACTTACACCATGAGTTTTTTTTTTTTTTTCATGTAAATATAAGAACTAAAGTGTTGTGTAATAAAGAAGAAGAAGAAAAAAACATGGAAAAGATAAGAGAAGAGTCTACAGATGCTGAAATAAGATTTCAGTGTTTAGGTACCAATGTTGTTTTGGAAAGACATTTTGCATGTCCGGAAAAAAACATGGAAAAAAAACTTTAGTAGATTTATGAACTTTGTGAAAATTGTATTGCACAATGATGTAAAATTGCAAATGACATAGCAAATCAAGGATTGGCATTACTGTATTAATTATGTTGGGATTTAATTTTATTAAAAAGGAGGACGTTATTGCTCGTGCGGAGCTGTACAATTAATATATTTTGCGTGGGAGAAACAGAACTTGACTATTTTGGTTTCTTTGTAAATAGATTGGGGTTTTTGTTGTTTTGCAGGATCATAAACATCTGGATTTCACAGACAATACAGTCCTTAGAGATACTTCAGCAATAACACGGGCAGCTAACGAATGTCACTGAAGCTGTAGATACCGCCGTCGTCTTCACACTCTTTCAAACCACAACCTTACGCATGTTTGTTCGGTTCCTCTTTGATAGTTAGTTCTCCATCTCTGAGTTTTTTTTTCTTTATTATTGTAAATTTTACTGTCAGCCCACAAAGGCTTTATTATCTTCCTCTTTAATAGTCATTTCTCCATCTCTGCTGGAGAAACAAATTTGCTTTGTTTATTGTCAGTTTGATTCTCAACCCATAAAGTTACTCTCGCTCATTCTCTTTCCTTTTACCAGTCATTTATTTCTCTCTGGACTTTTCTTAGGTGTTGAGTTTTACCTACTGCATCTCGCTCTTCCTCATACCCTCACCTCGCTCTCTCTCTCTCTGTCTCTCTCTCTCTCTCTCTTTCTCAGGTGTCTTAACTCTTGAGTTCTTCTCTCTTTCTCTTTTGAGTTCTTGTTCGTCATCTTGAGTTGTTCTCTCTGTAACTTGATCTCTTGTCTGTCAGGTTCAACTCGAGTTCTTGTTCTCTCATTTGAGATCTTGTTCTTTATCTCTGTCTTAACATTTTCTTTTTCAATTCTCTCGAGTTTTCTTTCTTTCTTCGTGTCTGTTTGAAAACTCGAGGACTTGTCGTTCTCTCGTTATCTGTCTTAACTCTTGAGTTCTGGTTCTACTTCTCATGTCTTTCTCCACCCCATTATTTTCGTCAGTTTTTGGCCCATTTTATTTTTATATTACCAGCTAGAAACGCCTTCCAGGAATTCCGTCACCGTAGAGACACACAAAGTAGGGAGGGCACTTGGCCAGTTCTCGGAGTATTAACCGATTCCTGACGACTACGGATTACAGCAGCTGTACAGTACGATAACGTAACAGACGGAGACGTGCAGAACGGTGGCGTTTTTTAAAGAGTGGTGTGGGTCGTGCCAAACGCTGTGTTCCTGATTCACCTGAGGATGTGTGTGTGTATGTATGTGTGTGTGTGTGTGTGTTCACAAGCCAGACACTGTTTCCCCCCCACAAAACTAGAGTAAGAACAGTGTTTCTGCCGTCGGCGTCGTGTTAAAAACTCAACATGTGCACACATTTTCTCTGCTCGGATCCAGGCGGTTTCCTATGTAGCCTGTGTTTGTCGTCCGCATCCTAATCAATTACTCCAATACTTGGTGTCTCAGGTGTGTTTTGCTTCTATACTTCCCCCCACATACCCTCATTGTAACGCCGTGTGGCTCGGAATATTGCATCACTGTTGTCTTAAGTCACGAATTCGAGCGGCGGGTTTTCCAACTTCCAACTCGGAATGTTGGTCGTAGCAGAGAAACAAGTATTTCAAGCAGTCGTTGAAGCTAATAATCGCGTTGTTACTACGTCCCGACTGCACCTTGTATTAATCATTAGAAAACCGCGGCGCTGCCGTTGTGCTTTTTGTTGGAGCTCGTTACCAAGCTGATAGAAGTACGCTAGCTGATGGTTAATGCTGTACTGTGTAACGATCGTGTCCTCCGGTGTGCGAGTTAGACTTCTTTTCAACGCCGAAAACCAAGTCTTATCCAAGCTTCTCACCTTCTGTTAAGCGTTGTATCTGTTCGAAAGCATATATACCAGTGTTGCCCAGCTACGAACCTGGAGTTCTTCTGGACTGTACAGTTCTTTTTCGCTTTTTCTCGACGTCGGTCTTCTCGTGATGACTCCATTTCAAAAGCTGTTTATATCGACACTGTTAGAACCTAGAAACTACTGAACTGTTCAGGAGAAAACAACCAATGCTTCAGAACGACCGACTTCACTGGCGAAGATCGAACAGTGCCAAGAACACTTCTTGTGAATAGTAAAGAGTGTTTCGTCTTTTCGAATCCTTATTTACCAAGACCACGTTAAGGAGGGGGTAAAAGAAACCCTGAGGACTTCTGGTGTTTGAAAAGCGTCCTCTTAATGGAAATGTCAGCATTCTCTATATGCAAACGTTAGTTCTTCTTCTTCTTTTTATTATTATTATTATTATTATTATTATATTTTTTTTTCTGGAGTTGTTTGCGGGGCAGGGATCAGATTTTTAAAATGTAATAACTCTAAGGCCTCACTACTTTAAAGCTACAATGCATTAAGTCTCACCGCTGTCCATCCTAGCTGTTTAAGTGCCCTTAAGCTGTACCTCGGAACCTGTTCCTCATGTAGATGAGGCGACACAAGCATTTAACTTGCTGAGCGATTTGCTTTTAGTTAAGCAACGTAATCCATTCTGATTCCTTATTCATCGTGGCATCGAGGGCACTGGAGATTTCCAACTTTTGTAAGATGTACATCACATTTTGAGAGAAGCGTTGCTCCGAATGCAACCTTCTCTTCTCTGGGACGTGTGGCATATCTTGGAAGTATGTTGATCATCTATTAAAAGAGTCTTGACTTCATTCAAAAATAACTACGACCAATGTTCTGTTTGTTTTGTGTTTTTGTGTTATATTTGGCTTAGTAAAGTAAGTCTCTGCGCTGCCTTCTAGCTGTATTTTCTACAATATTACGTCACACCGAGCACCAAATTTCAGTTTCAAATCCTCCTCTTGCGTCCTTGCCTTGTGACGCGACCTCGTAATCTCAATGCCTTCCACTTCTTTAACCACAGCTGCGAACTGATATTCCCCTGATATCTCGTGCTGAATTATGGAATTATGGAATTATGACCCTCGCTGAGGTCTTACTGCATCATCGCATCTCTTCAACCTGGATGTTCTGATTATTAGAAAGAGAAAAAAAGTCGTCATTTCCCGTTTAAGGTGGTACCTGTGATGTATGCAGTTTTTTTTCTTTTTGACATGTGTTTCTTTTGGTGTAAATTCAGTATTTTAGGTAGAATTTCAGATTTTAATTTGCATAAATGCTGGACTGCTGACCACTCCCAGTGCAGACAAGGACAGGGACAAGACAACTAATGTGCAAGAAACGTAGAAAGTGTTGTATATATATATATATATATATATATATATATATATATATATATATATATATATATATATATATATATATATATATATATATATGTATATATATATATATATATTATATATATATATATATATATATATATATATATATGTATATATATATATATATATATATATATATATATATATATATATATGTATATATATATACATATATATAAATTACCTTTTTGGGTAGATGTGGAAATGCTTGCCTTTTTATTGTTTTTGTTTTGTCTTTTAATGAACATCGGTGATAATACAGTTACTATTTCTGCTGAATTTTGTTGATTTAGGACAGTTGCTGTCCAGCATAAACTGTACGCTTTGTGAAATCAGATAACTCCCATGTAGTGCAGAAAATCTGTCTCAAGTCCTTTCTAATTTATTGAATTACTTTCATGAAGTTCTATAGATGAAACTGAGGTTTGATTATTTTTATTAAACATATTCTGACTATCCATAACGTCTACGTTGGTTACTTCATGTTTATGCCGATTGAGTCAAATTGCTTATTCATTAATCCCGTTTATGAAATGTTTCTTCGTCACAGGATTCTCTTATATGTTCAGCGAATGTCAAGCCTAATTAAAACGTCTCAGAAATCCATGTGTCTGCCCTGGATTTCTGACCTGTCTGACTGATTTGAGAAGGCACTGTCATTTTCAGATGATTTTGAGTCATAATTTGGTTATGTAAAATTATATCTAGTATATCGTGTAATGGTAAATTGAAGAATCCATATCCTTGCGGCACCTGCTATTATACTTGGTACTCGTCGGGAGGCAGCAGGCGCTCATTTGTTGGGGCTCAACAAGAAAACCTTGCCATTATTGGTTCAAAGGATCAAATTGATGCACTCATTTCAATAGAAACCAAATCAACAAGGATTTTAAGGGAGATTGTGAGACTCGCGGTGCCAGCCATTGGCTTTATTCGTTAATGACTTCATTACAGTGTTTATGTTCCAGCAGGCTGGGGATGCAGGGAACTCACACTCGGTCACAAAATGCAGCTGTACAAGGATTTTTATTTACACATAACCCAAAAATCATACCGCAGTCAGGTCAGAATGAATGATCATTTCGATCTCCAACTCTGTCTCAACCTGATTTTTTTTTTAAATCTGTTTTTCTAAAAAGGTGATGTTTAAAGTATTGGGTTAGTAATAATTAATCTTTACTCAAGTTTGCAGGTTTTAAAGTATAATAATTTGTGTCACAAAATTGTTTTTAAATCATTTGGAGTTCTTAGTTGTAGATATGCACCACAAAATGACATGAAATGAACAGTTTAAACACTTTTGCTGCCAGATTACCGCCAGTTAAATAGACTTGATATTCATGATTTTACTGACCTCCACCTTTGGCCTATGCATACGCTTAGCCCACTTTTACCATGTTTGTGCAGATTCTACTGCCTTAACGATGTAACTAGATATTCTCTTATGAGGGACAGTCACTGTCACAGTACAATCGTCTTTCAGTCAGGTTGGCCTCTCATAATCCAGAAGGTTGCAGTTCAAGTCGGGACGGTAAAGGTATCACTGAAAGGTACACATGAGCAGCCGCACCCCCAAAGCACTGCTCCTGGGCACTGCCACAAAAGCTACCCTCCTCCTTCACGGATGGGTCAAATGCAGATTTTACAATTTCATTTTCGGTGCACAGTGTGCTATGTTCACAATGACAAATAATCACTCACTTCAGCACCATGGACAGCATTTTATTACACAGGCCGTATAGATCCATCTGTGATATATTTCTTCTTTATGAACCATGTTTAGTAGCTGATGATGTAGTTGCAGTCTTTGCCTAATATGACATCATCTGAACTTTTGTTCAAATATTAACATCAGTAACATAAGAAAGTGAAACAAAAGGTAGATTGGACCGGGTTTTGCAGCCACATTTATAACAATATCAATACGTATATTGCCAAAGATGTCTTGCTAGAGGTCAGGAAGACAGTCTCAATGGAGACAACTATTGCAGTGGCTTTGGCGTTATCACTTCCAGCTTTTATAAACTTCAGTCTCTCTCTCTCTCACACACATACACACATAAACACTAATTCACGTCCTCCCCTCCTGGCCCTGTTCCTCTCACTAGGGAGGTGCTCATTACAATTTAAATATTTTCAAAATCTGACAAAGCATCTCCATAATCTCATACAACTATTTCCAGCATTGAATTAATGGATGATAGAATGGTAAAATCCACCAACCACGGTATACAGTCACTAGCAAATGTTTTATGAATATGATGAAAAGGATTTTGACATGTTGACTGGGTTTCCTGATTTGTCCCTAATCTGTAGTAACAGGATTGCAGAACTATTTCCAGTGGCAGGTGTGCATGCATAGAAATCAAAGTCTGTGTGTGTGTGTGTGTGTGTGTGTGTTTGCTCTATGTGTTCATTTGTGTGTGCATCTCTATCAGAGTGCAGCAGCAGGCAGAAGGGCAGATGTTGGGAGTGTGTTCCATGCGAGGCTACAGGTGCTTCTTCACTCTGTTAGAACTCCTGCATGGCTAATGAACAGTAGTGGAGAACTGACAAAAGAAGCACTCTGGTGATCTCTGGCATAGAAAAAAAAAATCTGAAGCACAAATTGTCGTCTTACGGGGATTTCAGAATTCTATGAATGTAGGCACTAAGAATTGTTGTTAGCACCAATCACTTAAGGAGACGTGTAAACTAGAGGGAACTCTAGTGCTTAGGGCACCCAAATGGCTACCCGACTGAGTGTATCCACCATGTCTGCCACTGTGCCCTGCCTGCCAAATGAAGTGGAGACTTTAATTCCCCCTAACGACCAGAAACTAACTATGCAAATTGAGTTCAAGTCTCATGCAAAAAATTACAACTCATAATAAATTCACTCAAACTATACTCAAGTTAATGTTTATATATAGGTGGTAAAAATGCTGATGGTGTTGATTTGTTTATTATGTGCCATAATTTCTGCCTGACAATACACAGTATGGTTCCGCTTTCCCAGTTACAGCACTATTAGACCTGCAATATGTAGCAGGTGCCATATCTGAGCTGGCAGCTAATAAACGAGGCTGTAATGAGCTTGTCAGACTAAATTGCAGAGGGCATAAAAGTTGACCCTAAACAAGCTAAGAATAAGTAGGTGCAATATAATTTTACTGACAAATGGAGCCCAATGTAATAAAAGCTTATGCAGTGTGATCATTTGTCTTAATAGACACTTATTTAGGTAGGAATTCATTTGGTGAAACACACCACCTGCAACAAAATGTAATTTCTGCATGTAGGCAGCTCCATGTAAACAGTGAGGCTGACTGTACTGTTATAATAGGGGGGCCACTAACCTTACAAAAAGCCTTTCCTCAGTGATTACTTACTTGGGATTTGGTTCAACAACCCCCTCAATTATAATAACACTTCTCTACCCACAAGGCTACAAATTCCCCCAAAATAGCATAAAGACATGAGCAATTATGAGCTGTAATTGTGACAAGATGCTCACCATCATTAGTTTATTCCATCGGTTCTGCATCGGTTTAAATCAAATGCTGCAGTTTTTCTGTAAAAACCAAAGCTGTTGCTTACTTACTGTAACATTGCCTTCCAGTAAGCTGATGTTTTGGACACATTAATGGACCTAACTCTGATATGCTCCCAGTCATCCCCATTTTCAGTAAGCTATATCTACAGTTTGGCTAAAAAAGATAATAATGTGGTACATTTTTAGGGGTTGAAAATCACTACTATAGCAAAACTTGAGGTCAGTATGGCGCTGTTCTTAGTAGCAATAGCCACCAGATGTCGCTCTTTCACCGCTTTATAATAGCTAATTTTCACAAGAGCGCATCGAGTCACTAGACAGCAAACACTTGCTTTTACTGATCGCCGTTGTGATCTTTGTTCTAAAACTAATATTAATATTCTTTTTCTTCATCTTATTACAAGTTCAGCATGATAATTAAAAGCAATTGTTTTTCGTCCAGTCTATATCATTTAGAATCCCCTATATATTTCCCAAATAGAAAGGGATGTGTATAAGCACATTATCTCAAATTATTTGAATTTGCAAAAACGTGTACAGCAGCAGATCGCCCCCTAAATCTCACACGATCAATATAAACTTATAAAACGTATGCAGCGGGTGTTTTAATCCGGAGCGGTTTGTGTCACCTACGCCCTCCTGCAGCTCGTGACATCGTAGACCCGACGCCCATCTCACGAAACAGCGCGGGCATCCGCTCCCGTTGCACGCGGATTAACGGAGAAATCAAACCACCTAAATGAATAAAAGCAAGGAATGTGTATTTGCCTTTTTCAATTAGTTTAATCGGGTTCCCAAGATAAAATATAAGAATACTTATATTAGTAGTAGTAACAACAATAATAAATTATTATTATTATTATTATTATTATTATTATTATTATTAATTATTATTATTATTATTATTTATTTTGTTATTTGGTATTTGTTGATGACAACAACAATAATCATCATCATCATCATCATCATCATTATCATCGATATAACCTTTTATGATGTACTATTGTTCTTTTATTATTGCTTTATTATCTATTATTATATCATTACATCATTACATCAAGACTTATTTCTTATCAATTTCTAAACTTCCCCGAAATGAGCAAATGGTGGCAACCTCGTCTAGAGAGAGAGAGAGAGAGAGAGAGAGAGAGAGAGAGAGAGAGACGGCAGTCCGTACAGTGAGCAGGAACGTGCGAGCGTGAGAGCGTGCGACTGGCAGAAATTAAAAGAGAGAGAGAGAGAGAGAGAGAGAGAGAGAGAGAGAGATGTGCAAAATGGCGCAAACACGGCTGCTGTAGGTTTTTTAGGATCTGACCACCAGACGCTCTGCTTCTTCTTGCCCCGAGTCCCGCTGCAAAGTGATTAAATGGCTCCCGCGAGGCGCCGCCTGGCCGCGCGCTTACTGGGAATTTACGCCGTTTTTGTCGGTAAGTCTTGAATATGCACTAATTGTGAATATGCACTATAGCACCTCTCCGGGACCAAACCGCCCCCCGCGTTCGGTAGCTGCAGACGGCTGCAGTAAAGACGGCCCGGGCTGACCGTGAACTTGGCCGTGGCGTTAATCACATTACCTTTCCTTTCTTTATTTTCCGGCAGCATTTTAGATGCATGAGCCACTGTGGACGCGTAGTAGATGTGGTGTGTGCGCTGCTGTGTGTCGGTGTGTGTGCTGGTGTGCATTTGGTCCAGATTGTGTTGGGTTGTATAAACTTGCTGACCCACGTTTCACCGCCGGGGTTTGTCCGCGATGCTTGGATTTCACACTGAAGCACACCAACGTTTTGACAGAATAATGCACACACACATTTCTCAGTGTAATATACCATGCACACGCCATGTAAACACTAACGGATGCTTTTAATAATATTACTGTTTTTATTATTTATTTATTTATTTATACTAATATAGAAGCTTTGCCGGTCGTATTAGATATTGTTTGGAATAGAACTGTATTAAATCATTGCATAACGCTAAATATCACAGTAAAAAAAAAAGCAGAGGATCTCGGAAACGGAACTCATTCTCATGTTCGTACATTTTTACACCAAGTCTTTTCAAAAGCATTCACAAATGCAAAGGAACTTGTCAGGTTCTCGTTTTTGTATGTTTTTACCCCCAAATACGTGTTTCTTATTGATGGATTTGTGTGGTTTGTGTTACTTACTGAAAGCTAAAGAAATAGAGGGGATATATGTTACTATTTAACTCTAATATTTAGTTTTAAACAGGAGAGTGGGGACTGTTTATTTATGCACATGCAAATAGTGCACTTGCAGACTTCATTTGCATATGTAATAGGGTTTGTTATTAAAGGCTTTACTATGTGATTCCTTTTGGCTCAGCGAGTGACTGCTCCTTGGCTCTGTGTGTGTGTGTGTGTGTGTGTGTGTGTGTGTGTGTGTACGTCCGTTAAAGGACCCGAGAGCCTCTGCACGCACGTTTTTTTTTTTTTTTTTGCTTTTATTGTTCCTCGCCACTTCTTCACACCTTCTCCGGTCTAGACGTGCAGCTGGTGAATATTCGGTCTTTATCTCGCTTTACTTGTTAGTCTCACATTTAATACTCCGTCCCCGTGCTTTACACACTGTTGGTTCTGCCCTCACGTGTCCGCGCTCAGCTTCGTTTATAACACTGTAATAAAATCGTTGTTTTCACGGACGCCCCTGTAAAGATGAACGGGCCAGTCTGACACCGCTCCGTCTCTCCTCTGCCTGTATATCATCCAAGTGCCGACCTTAAATACTCCTAAGTGCGTTTCACACGGAAATATTTCTCCCGTCCCCGCTTGTCTCGCGCTTGGGCGCGCGCGTCCTGCTCGTTACTCTGTCACGGCGGGCGCGTGAGCTCTGATTCACGGTTGTCTTTGTACCGCTCCGAGAATCCCAATAACGGGCACCGCCTCCGGCCCGCTCCGCTCATCGCGTATGAAGATGAAATCTCCATTAGGGGAAAGTACTGCATATCTGTACTTAAGCACAAGGACTGTTACACTGCTGATATAATACGCAATTTCAAGTATAATTACGCGTGTTAGAAAGAGCTTCAATAAAACTGCTCGGAGGAAGCCGTAAGCCAGCGTCAGCGTCAGCGTCATATTCGGATTTATTTTTAATTTATTTTGTGAAGTTTTAATCATGGTCTCTTTCAAATGATACGCCTACTGTGGGGACTAACAATCACATGAATTCAATTGGAATTCATTTTAGTAGCGAAGTAGATTAGTTACTTTCATTTGTACTCAGGTACAATTACAAGTACGCGAAAAAACGAGTAAACTACTAGGGCTGGGTTCCAAAAATCGATTCACCGATCAATATCGATTCTCGTTCGAAAAATACGATATCGATTCAAGAATTCGCGGATCGATCTTTTCCTGCGGCTATGCGCTACTTCTCGCGACCGCGCAAGGACAGCTATAAAAACGTGAGACCGGCCAAACCGAAACCAAATAGAGCCATGGCTGAAGCAGCTTCGCTCAAATCACCGTCTGGCCTAAAGGCCGATGTTTGGCAACACTTCGGTTTTAAAACAAGTTATTTTATAACCAAGCAAAACTAGTATTAACACAAAGAAATCGCGAAATAAATCGATATCGAATCGAATCGAGAATTGAATCGGATCGATTCAGGAAATCAGCAACGATACCCAGCCCTATAAACTACAGTTACACATGTACATGTAATTCGTTACTTCCACCCCTGGAGATATCAATGCGACTGTCTTGGTTTTTTTAACCCCTTCCTGCGCTCCTTTGTTCCCTGTGATGGACAGCTGGCGCTGGTGAACGAGACTCGAGTGGAAATGCACTGGTTTGGGGTTCAGCGGAGGCATCATCTCGCTTCGCTTGCCACTCGGTGGGCGTGCCCTCCCACGTGGAGGAGAGAGAAGTTATGAAAAATAATAACAATAATTAGGTTCAGAATTTCTTGCACTGTGAAAAGTGGAGCCACGTCGTCTCGTCTCTCTGTATACCTGTACAGTATATAGCAGAGATGACAAAGTTTACCTTGATTTTGACTTTGACTAATATCAAACAGTAGAAAAGTCATGGAAAATAAGAACTGGACGAGTTTTCCTTTTTTATCGTCAAACATCAAAAAGCATGAGTTGTAGGTTAAAGTGTTTGATTTGTTTTACTCTACATTGGCCATTCTGCGATGTGACTATTGTGCAAACACACAATGTGGTGACCGATACTGAAACGATATATTGTGCAACTGCTATAAATAATGAACATATCTGGATAAATATTATGTCCATCTTTGTGGCTAACATTTTGCTAATAGACAAAACATGCAGAGCCACAGCGTTCACAACGGAAAATTCGGAATTCTGACGCCCATAATGCTCATTTGTTTTGATCAGTGTTGATAGTACAGTTGAGCGAAGCTGACATTCTGTTGCAATTCATTTTCGAGGGAGACTATTTACTACAGTAGTTTGTGGTTTAGGCCAATGCTCAAGTGAGGCTTATTAACTTTAATTAGCTTATTTAGCTCTGTTAGATACACATCTTAATGCCTTAGTGGAAAAGATGACAGTAATAACAAATAATAACTGCTGCACCTCCCAAACAGTGAAACTGAGAGATGCACTTGCACTCTATGAGGTGGCAAATGGGTTGAGAGAATGTGGCCGTTCCCAAATGATTTTTATTTATGAGTGAAATTGTTGTTACAGTGCTTTAATCACGTTTATCTAAATGATTTCAGTAGCTTGGCTCGTGAGGAGCTGTGGGGCCATTATTGATCAATTGGTGAGAGAGCGGAGGGAGAGAGAGACGACCTCCTTTTGGAGAAAGGTTAAGGGTTTTCCATCTGAGCCACAGGCTGGGAGAAGAGTACGCTTGAGGAAATTAAATGGGATTCCATTGATTAATAATTTAGCTGGATGGATGTTGAGGAATAGGAAAACAAGCACAGCGATATCACAAATCTTCTTCACCCTTTCTAGGAATTAATCGATTGGTTACTGCATTGTTGTGGCAACAGAGAAAATATGGCTTTTGTAAGCAGTCAATGATTTTTTATTATAGCAAAGGCAGAAAGAAAGGGCTTCTATTTAAACAGTTATTGGGGGGATTTTTTGGGAATTTTTTGTTTTTCTTTTGTCTATATATATAGCTATCTACAGTAGCTGTGTATCGCACATGATAAAATGAACCACATTGGCTTTATAGATGAATGTTGAATGTTGCTTATTTATTAGTGAGTTAGTGTGTTTATAGTGCATGTTTTCTCCTGCACAAATTGGGCAGCCGTTTTTTCCAATGTAACTTCTTGTCCAAATTTTCGGGAGCTTGATATTGAACGGCTAGTACCATCACAGCGCTGCTAATAAGGAAGGCAAGGTGATGTGGATCAGAGTGAGATATTTGTGCATGGGTTGCGTTTCCTTTCTCAGGATCACGATTAGCTGCTGTAAGGCCTGACAGGAGCTGAAAGCCCGAGCGTCGTGCTGCCTGACGTGCTGCCAGCCTGCTAGGAAGCTTCTAAACAGAAGCAGTCAAAACAAGCCACCCCAGTGTCAGAGGGATTGTCAGAGCCAATTTCCTGCAAGGGTGTGTGTGCTAGTGTGTGTGTGTGTGTGTGCCTTTTGGGGTTGAAAGAAAGAGATGAGGAAAGTGCTTTTAGTCAGTTGCGGAACCTAAAATGACCCCTAAAATAAGATGTCAGGTTTCTGTATGTGAGGACTGGTTAAGGGGAAAAAATGGTTCCAGTTTTCATTTCTAAAACTCAAAGAGTTAAAAATAATTTACAGTAAATTTGATTTACAGAGGTTAAAGTTAGGGTGAGATGTAGATGTAGCCTTATTAACATCGTCATTATGAGAGCAGATCCAGTTTATGTAGGTAGCAAGATGGCACTGTCTGTGTGTGTGTGTGTGTGTTCATTTTTGGTGGCTTCTAAAAAGAGATGAGGAAAAGGGGTTTGTACTGGAGCTAAACTATGAGTAGGAAAATGTGCTAGGGGTGTAACGATATATTGATTTACGCTGGTACTCGATTCGTTGATTAATGAACGGCGGGAGTAGCAGCTGTGCACAACAGAAGGTTATATTAGTTTTTTATTTAGTTTGGGTGGTGGTCTAGTGGTTAGGCTACTCGCCTGTAGACCATGAGCTTGTTGGTTCGTATCCTACACTAGAGACCTGTGCGGGACGGATTTTTCCGTCCCGCTCCTGCCCGCTCCCGCAAGATTCTGTCCCGCTCCCGCCCGCTCCCACAAAAATATATATTATTTTCTCCCGCTCCTGCCCGCAGTATTCAAGTTTTGCCCACTCCCGCCCGCAAAATTCCGCAGGTAAGTAGTTTTATTTTTACCGCTTCTTCCCGCTACTCTGTTATTTGTTTCACTTGCTTCCTTTTTGAGTATATATAAAAAAGAAACGGAAAATAAAATATGTTTCGTTTTATTTGAGTTTAATTAAATGGAATGATGAATATGAACCACGCGAGAAATAGCTTCCGACCTTGCGCCTGTAAATTGTTTTTATTTCAATTTAGTCATTCTTGTTGCTTTTGTGCAGTAGATAAATAATAGAGTATTTGTTTTTAATAAATTAATTTTAAGATAATTCCATTTTGCGGGAGTCCCGCAATTAATTCTATTCTCCCGCAACCCGCACATACATGAGGACCTTACCACCCGCACCCGCATTCACCCATCAAATCTTGTCCCACGCCGCCCTCGGTGCGTTGGGTCCCGCGGTACTCCCGCGAGAGTGCAGGTCTCTATCCTACACTACCAACCAGCACTACCATCATTGGGTCTCTGAGCAAGACCCTTTACCCCAAGTTACTCTCAAGGAAATTCGGGAAATGGAAGTCACTTTGTATAAGAGCATCAGCAAAAATGTTGGGTGTTGGTGGCCTAGTGGTAGGACACTCGCCTTGGGAATCCGACCTCTGGCGTTACCAACATTGGGTCCCTGAGCAAGACCCTTAACCCTAAGTTACTCTCAAGGAAATTCGGGAAATGGAAGTCACTTTGTATAAGAGCATCAGCAAATATGTTGGGTGTTGGTGGTCTAGTGGTAGGACACTCGCCTTGGGACCAAGAGATTGTAGGTTCGAATCCGATCTCTGGCGTTACCAACATTGGGTCCCTGAGCAAGACCCTTAACCCTAAGTTGCTCTCCGGAGAACTGTCCCTGAAATTAGGAAATGTAAGTCTCTCTGGGTAAGGGCGTCTGCTAAATGCTGTAAATGTAACGTAAAGATCCCAATTATCGATCCAAAATGAAAAGATGGCTGAGACATTGTAATGTGTCTTTATATTCAACAGGAGTTCTGTGTTTATTAAAAGAGATGGTTGTTATTTATTTAAATGTCCGGTTGAGCTCAGGAATAAAATGTCAAATATTGTAGTTTTTTGTAATTTGACATAAATGGAAGTAAACATGTTAACTCAGCACGTGGTATTGTGTCATATCAATCGTTGGCTACTCAACTGAATCAAAATGATATTGCAGCAGACTTTGTGATATCGGCAGTCTTCAAATCTTTGTCCATTGAAACTCGTATTGTGATGATACGCCAAGAATGTGTGTGTATGTATTTTGCCTGCCATTCCAGTTGCTTCTTAGTTGTTTTGAGAGTGTGTGTGAAAGAGAGAGTCAGAGAGAGATCATTCTGACCTGAGAATTGAAAGATGGATGACTTTCGAGGACGAGTTTGTGTGTATGTGTGTGTTTGTATGAGTGTGTGAACAATCTGTGAGAAGGTGGCGTAGTATCAGTCTAACTCAAGGTCACAGCAGGCCTTGTTGCTGGTATTTCCACACAGCTGATATTTTGACTGGAGTTCTGATTCAATCTCTGTGTCGGAATGGATAAGAGCAGAAGGCCACCGAGGCTCGTGCCTCCACGCCTGAGGTTGTGCTCCACTTGGGAGAGTGGAACGTAACCATAGTGATGTTAAAGGGCGCTGAAATATCCTGTCATGGCCCGTCACTGGATTTTATTACTGTGAAAATAGCCGGAGCAGTGCAGCGTAACACATTGGTGACGAGCTGTAATTAGCCCTTAAAGGAGCCGCAAAGATCTTTTAAGTGGAAAAAACCTGGAAATGATTATTTCTGATGTGATGAAGGTGTAAAGAAGAATAGTTCAAACTGACACACATTTTTGACTTACCTGACAGCTGTCCGTAGGTTTTGTCATATTGGATCAAAATTCATGCGTGAAATGAAGTGGACTCGATCAACCGAGACTGGACTGCTGTAGAGATTCTGCTGCTTTACATTCATGCTGGATCTGTGGAGTTGTTGCAAATATGACAAATATTAGAAATAAAATGTCATATTTTGTGTAATGACTGAACTATTACAAGTTTTGTTTCATATGATTCTGTTCCTGCGGAAACATCTTTAGTAGGGATGCGACGAGATACTCAGCTCACAAGACGATACACAATATTTGGTTCACAAGAACGAGACGAGACGAGATTTTGACACTATTTTAAAGACTCAGTAAGGTGAAAACCGTCCTTGGTTTGGCAACACGTGAAATGTGTCAGAAAAGTCTTGTCTGAAAAGATGTGGGAAATCCCTGAATTCAGTTTTACGACGTTGTGGAGTTATGCAGCTTAACAGCTTTTCACGGCTTTTCACAGTAGGTCTAAGTAGGGTGGGATTAAAACGCAGCTTGCTGGCGTAGAGAAATTATGTTTAGCATAGCCCTGTTCAGATCTACTGCTCTGTCCTTGTCTACCTGCATAGCGTCAGTGGCCTACCTGCTAGTCTGGTCAAGTTTGCTTAAAAAGTCTGTCATATGCCGTCCAAAGCAGTTCCTATATAGTATCTCCATTTGATCACCGCAAGCGGCTGCCGTTGGACCACCAAGTGTAAGTTTACCTGTTTTGTGTTGTCATAAACTGTAAAATATGACGTGCATGTTTAACCTGTTGTGAAGACGGTGACAGCTGTTTCTTTGGTATGAGGAACTTAGAGCTGATATTATTTTGACCTTACTGGGTCTTTAAAGAAAACTTCAATGATAAAACATATGACTGCAATATTTATTTGACTGAAAGACATGTCAACTGCAAAAAGAGGGTTTAGAAACTCAACTGACTGGACTGTCTCTTGCATGATTCCTCATGCATCCCTTCACCCATTACTGTGTATCAGCTTCTAAGATCTAACTGAAGTTTAAATAATCTGATTGTACATTGGTAGGGCGACACGGTGGCTCACTGGTTAGTGCTGCCCCCTCACTGCAAGAAGATCCTGGGGTGGAGCCCAAGGTCGGCCGTGGGGTTTTTCTGTGGGGAGTTTGCATGCTCTTCCTGTGTTTGTGTGGGTTTTCTGCGGGTGCTCCAGTTTCCTCTCAAAGTCCAAAAGCGTGCAATACAGGCTAATTGACGACTCTACATTGGCCCCGTAAGGTGTGAACGTGTGTGTGTGTGTGTGCTCTGCCCAGGTTTGGTCCCCGCCTTGCGTCCGTAGTTCCCAGGATAGGCTCCGGGTTAAGCGGTTTGGATAAAGAGTGAATGAATGATTGTACATTATAAAATTAACACGTGAATCAAAACATGTTATGAATAATTCATGCAAAATGAACAGATTTCGGGAACATTAACAGATAACACTAGAGTACTGGCTGAAAAAATGACACACAAAATCTTCAAATAACCCACAACTCGTCTTCTTGTTGCTTCTTTTGGCATCTTACTGGAAAAATGTGGGTTTGTATTTGACATGTGAACTCCGAACCATATTAGCCACCTGACTGGAGACAAAATCAGTCAATCAGCTTCCTCCAAGTCTTTGACTGGCTGTTTTTTTGGTACATTTGTAACACAGTACCAAGTGGAGGGAGCGAGAAGGCAGAGTTGAGCGTCCTGATTTTTACTGCTCGCTCAGAACTTTGGCACTTCATATAACGCCATGCTATCTCACGAGATGACAAATGTTGTTCAGTATGGCGAGATCAAGGAATAGCGTACATCTCTGATCGTCGTTTATTCAGAAAGGATCATTTGTCAGTCAGCACCATTTGTTTGTGTGTGAGTGTGGGTTGTACACTGAATCTCAATGTCAAAGATCAGCAGTTATGTCTATAATTTGAGCTTGGCTTAATAATCAAAACACTTTGCATGATGTAAGGTTATGTTTTGCAAAGCATGAATTCAGTTTTAATTTGCATTGTACCATATTGTCAATTGATTCCATGGCACCCAGCCTAAACGCTGCACCGTCTTCATTTGCAAAAGATTTTATGTCTCATTTATAGCCATTTAAACTGTGGCCGTTGACGTATCTGCTCTGATATTCATTCAGCCTAATGAATCATGGAAATGAAAAAATGAAGAAGAAAAAGCGTATTATGATGTAACCCCAGCTGCCCACACGCAGCACAGGAGGAGAGTAATGAAATGCACGGAGAATGATAATAGGGCTCACACACGTTCACACAAATGAGTTTGAGGGTAAAAGGTGTAAGCCATTAGTCTGGAGGAAAGGTGCAGACAGGCGTGGTCACGGGGGTCTTCCGTGTAAAAAAAACATTCTCTTATTACAGTTTTTACATCAAATGAAAAAGAGGGCTTAAACAAGAAGACAATCCAAGAGTTTAGGCAAAGGGCCAGAGAGATGGGCAGACACATACACTACCAGTCAAACGTTTGGACACACCTTCCCATTCAGTGTTTTATTCTTTATTATCATGACTATTTACACTGTAGATTCTCACTGAAGGCACTATGAATGACCACATATGGAATTATGTAGTAAACAAAAAGTGTGAAATAACCCAGAACATGTTTTATATCTTAGATTCTTGAAAATAACCACCCTTTGCTTTGATCACTGCTTTGCACACTCTTGGCCTTCTCTCGATGAGCTTCATGAGGTAGTCACCTGAAATGGTTTTCCAACCGTCTTGAAGGAGTTCCCAGAGATGCTGAGCACTTGTTGGCCCTTTTGTCTTCACTCTGCGGTCCATCTCATCCCAAACCATCTCCATTGGGTTTGGTCAGGTGACTGTGGATCACTCTCCTTCTTGGTCAAATAGCCTTCACACAGTTCATTCATAGTTTTGATGCCTTTAGTGAGAATCTACAATATAAATAGAAATGAAAATAAAGAAAACACATTGAATGGGAAGGTGTGTCCAAACCTTTGGCTGGTAGTGTATACAGCGAAAGAGAGGGAGAGAGAGAGAGAGGGAGAGAGGGAGAGAGATGAGGCTCATCAGACGCAATCAGCCGTTACAAGCCCACTTTTTCCCAGAGCTGGAATTGACCTTGTTATCTTCACCTCTCTCCCTCACTCATACTTCTCTCTTCTCACAAACACAACGTATACGATGAGCGTGTCTAATGCACATGGTGTGTAGAGCTGAGATTCCGTCCCAAATTCATATTTCATGGGCATTTTTATGCATTTTAATTGGATGCCATTTTTTCCAGCACAAGGACATGTTGAGGGTCAAAAAAATTTCATCTTATTTGAGTGAAGGCACTATAGCACACTATAGATTCTGACGGTTAGTGCTAGGCAGAAACAATTCTTTATCCATTCTTTATCTTTATCTGGATACAGAATAATAATATTTGATAACAAATATTGAATTTTTCTATGTTTCTTTTTTTCCCAATTGATTACTTGCTAACATTATTAACATTTAAAATGAAGAAATGGTAATTTTAGGTAAGAAATGATTTTAGGTAATTTTGAGCCAATTTGGACTCATTTTGACCTATAAAATGAGCTGCGTTTTTGCGCATGATGGCGTTCCGTATTAGAGTTGCGAGTGCTAATGCAAGCCTTTACATCGTGAATAATGTAATTAATGCCTTTTTAAACAATTACTTTACTTTTTGTGCATGGAATTACTGAGAAATAATTTTATATACAGAGGAATGAACACAATGTCTGGTTAATTCAAAGTCTTGTTACGGTAGTTTGTTGGGTTTCTGTAAGTTTCTGTGGATCTCTGATAAAAAGATCGGTCTCAAGTACTCACTCCTCTTTACTTTATTGTCAGCTCCTGAACTGAATTGAATCGCAGTCGTATCGCAGCAGAATTTTTGATATCGACAGACATCAAACCGTTTTCCACTGAATTGATAGAATATTGTATCGTGATGAAACCTCTTTACTGCAACCACACACCCCAAAACACAGTCAGGTCTTAACACAGCTTCACTTAACCTTGAGCTTAGCCTCAGCAACCAAAAGCAGCCCTTTTGCCTGTTACTAGGGATGCACGATGATATCGGAATCATATCAGAACCAGCCGATAATTGCTTTTTTTAACGTCATCGGATCGATGCTTAGATTTGCCATATATTTTCAGCTGATGTTTGATGACGCATTTATTGTATGTCAGAAAGCTAGCGCTTGTGCCAGGCATGTCTAAAGTCTGAGTTGGAATTTAATACGGCCTCCGACTTCTGTCTTAAAATGTATTGCGTTATTTTGTGCCAAAATTCTGAGCACACAGTGGAACGTTCACAAGCAAAATCTCTATTCATGCTCAGCTCTGCCTGCACGCACACATTTTTTGTAACTAAATTGCGCGTTTGCCTCACTTAGCGAATGTGAGCTTGCACATAGTATGGTAGGTAAGACGTTCTTATCATACTTTTCTATGTGGTAGTATGCATCTCAGGAAATAGCCGGGATTGTAGCTTAACTGCTGTCTACGCTCTAGGTAGTGCACACGGAGTGTCAAACGCGCCCTATTTGACTTGGTGCACCACATAGGGCGGGAAGTGACTTTTTCTTAAAGTGTTGTGCACTACTCTCAAAATGCTCCGCCCTCGCTCGGCTCTGCTTTCATGCTCGTTTGACTTGACGCTGTCAGAACTATGGCTTTATTTTTGTGGCAAAATTCTGAGCAAGCAGTGGAACTTTCACAAGCAAAATATCTTGTCTTTACGCGCTCAACTCTGCCCGCGTTCACGCTTGACTGCCTTCCTCATTTATTGGATATTGGCATCAGCCAATAATTCCTATATTGCGTATCTCTACCGCTTACCTTTTTTACCTCTTCCTCCGGGTGAAGTTGGTAGCGTAACGGTTAAGGAGTTGGCCCTGTGACTGGGAGGGTCACTGTTCAAGTTCCGGACAGGTACATGATCAAGGTACTATCCCCAAACACTTCTCTGGGGGTGCTGGCAAAAAGCTGCCCACTGCTCCTTCAAGGATGCACAGATGAGTTACATTTGGTTGTTGTGCACTGTGGGCTTGGTGTGCTGTGTTCACGATGACAAATAATCACTCACTTAAAATCACTTTTAGTTTTTCAACTAAAAGCTGGAGCTTTTCTATAAAATCATCTTTTCTTTATGAGGACTGCTACATAAATACAAAAAAACTGTCCTCACAAAGCTACAAAACTCTGGTTTTCCTATACTTTAGGGGACAACCAGGTCCCCCAACCACATTAGTAATTGCCCACACACACACACACTGAAGCCCATGTCAATGAGTGTCTTTTACTAACCATTCCTTGTTCGGACCTGGCACTGACACTGGAGCGTGTTAACTTCACGTCTGCGGTGAATCCAGGGCCGGTACAGTTAACACTGAGGTACTCATGAGCAAGGTACCGTCCCCAAGCACTGCTCCCCGGCGCTTGTTAGCTGCCCACTGCTCCTTCACGAATGGGTTAAATGCAGAGGTCACATTTGGTTGTGGTGCACTGTGTGCTGTGCTGTGGTGTGTTCACAATGACAAATAATCACTCACTTTCAAGATGTGTATGAACGGATCAAACAGAGGGACGTAAACAGTGTGGTCCTTCAAACCCCCTCCTTTTTCTCCACATGGATCAGGTTTCGGGTGTTGAGGTTAGTGAGCGTTAGCGGTCCAAGCTTCAGGCTCAGGAATCCGGTCCGAGCTGGTTAGGGGTCAGCTACGCGGGACCTCCATCGTCATCACTCAAATTCCAGCCCTGAAAATACCCCCCCCTTTAGGGGCAGGCCCCCAGAACACACCGACACACTCGTTCTTTAGGATCGTATAACCAGTGTTGGGGAAGCACTTTTAAACGGCAGATTTTCAAGCTACTAGCTACTCTTTTAATATGGTAGTTATTTCACAGCCACAGATTCTTGCTTGTGTCTTCACTGAGGTCGACTCTTCACTCTGACTGTTGCACAGTAGCCTAGTAGATGCCATTTCAACACTAATCAGAAACACCTGTTAATTTTTAGTAATAGTTTTACTACTGATAAGCTACAGAAAGTAGGTAATTAGCATCACTGTTTAGTTAGCAATAGCCCAACACTGCAAAAAACTTAGGAAAAACGGATAGAAGCAGAAAGATTCTAGTGTCACCGCTGAAGTTTAGGCTTGGGATGGCTTTATGCTGGTTCATGCTCTGTTTTGTGTCTCTCTCACTGCTGTCAGCGCAAACTGAAATACGAGCTGAGCAGCGGCCAGAAGAATCCCCCAGTTACTGCTGCTGTGCGACTTTGCCGCTGCAAGCTATACACACTCAAACTCTTCTTTCTCTGTTTGAGTATCTCAGTGTCTCTTTCTCT
Source organism: Distichodus sexfasciatus (assembly GCA_032718565.1). Lineage (NCBI taxonomy): Eukaryota > Metazoa > Chordata > Actinopteri > Characiformes > Distichodontidae > Distichodus > Distichodus sexfasciatus. The sequence continues at coordinate 126,079 of JAVGVS010000662.1, read as the reverse complement.
CTCTCTTCTATTTGAAAAGTCGAGGTGAGTCATGGTAGACTCCGTCGGCACCTCGAAGCCCTGGTGGTGGTGGACCACCTTCATTGTGGGTTCGCTGTCAATATTTCACTCCGCCGTTCACTCGTTTTCGTACTTCTTTGCTCTTACAGACCTTTCATAAGCTATCCTCAGGCTGCCGTATTCATCTTCTCCACTCCGGCCTCGGCGCTTAAACAAGTATTTTTACAGCTGTTCTTCAAAGGTCAGCGCCTTTTTATCAGCCACACAACTTCACACCAACACACTCTGATCTCTCAGAACAGGAAACGGCGAGCGACTGTACTCCCCTTTGACTTGGCCGGTTGAAAGCGAGTGAAAAGTGTTTGAGAATGTTGAGAACATGAGACTAATGGTCTATTGCGAGTTGCTTTTGTGTCTAAAACAGTCCGAGCATCAATGTTGGATTTAAAGAGCAACACCAATAGCTTTTTTGGCCCCAAATCTCTGATGACTGCTGCTTTTTGTCATGACGTACTTGGGACTGGGAATTCATTCTTTCATTAACTGAATGGGACCAACCCTGGGCGGGCGGTAACACACTGCAGGGCACACACTTCAAAACACACTCACGTTCATACCTAAGGGGCAGTTTAGAATCACCAATCAATCTACAGCGCAGGTTTTTGGGCTGTGGGAGGAAACCGTAGCACCCGGAGAAACCCCACAGCAACACGGGGAGAGCACGCAACCTCCAAAAGGTCCCGCGGCTGACCCAGGGATCGAACTCAGGACCTTGTTGCTATGAGATGACAGCACTCACCACATGACCGGGGATGGTGGTGGTCTAGTGGTTAGGATCCTTGCCTGTGGACAAACCTACAACCGTATGTTCAAATCCTACCTCCAGCCCTACCATTATTGGGTCCCCGAGCAAGACCCTCAACCCCAAATTTCTCTCAGGGAAACTTCCTTAAATTAGCAAAAATTGACAAAAAATCAAACAGAAAAACAGAATAAGTGTTCATAAATCGAAATCAAGTTGAAATCTTCAGTTAATCGTGATATGGATTTGAGGTTATATTGCACAGCTGTACTCCCCAGGCAGAAATAGTGTCAGATGTGCTCGCTAATCGACTGAATTAAGCAAAATAAAGAGTACTCCTGACAGGCAATTGTTCCGTTTACACATTAGTCAAGGCTCATTGTTACTTTATTGTCGTCAGCACCTTTCTACATGTATGAAGTGTGGGGAGAGAATGTTTCTCTCACCAGAACACAAGGTGTTACAAACAGCTAATACAGTAAGTAGAGGTGCGGAAATGTAGCGTCATAGTGAAAATGGGAATGTAAACCTTTGAATGATTGGTTTTACTTGCACGAGGTAGGTTGCAGCATTGACACCAGCATGCAGAAGCATTCATCAAACACAAAAGCGCATGATCAGTACAATAAGTAGAGAGTATAATAAATAGACAACACACCAATACAATGATGTCATGTTGGAGTTTGAATGGGATGTAAACCTTAATGACTGATATTGCACAAGGTCAGTAATGGTTAAAATCACAGTGAAAGAATGGTGAATGTGCAGTTACAGAATTAATAATACAGAATTTGGATGTGCCTGCTGTGACAGTAAACAGTAAAGAAGTGGTTGAGTAGGTAAAGTTGTTTCAGCATACATGTTAACGGTGGTATTTTTTACGTGTATGTTTTACGTTTATTAATTGGATAAAAGGACAGATTAATCGATTATCAAAATAATTATTAGTTGCAGCCCTAGACTCTTTCAAGGGATTCTCTGAGAAAGAGTCATTACACTTCACACAAGAGTCTCTATACCTCATACGATCGAAAGAATTCAGTCAGCTGCCTGATCCTGGCGCAAGGAACGGAGCAATTAAGCTGAAACTGGATTCTGCAAATGTTTCATTTTGGACAGGTGCACTTTTAGAACTTCATGTACTCCATGTGGGTGGTGGTGTTGGTGGTCTAGTGGTTTGGATGCTCCCTCCAGCGAATCCTTCCTCCAGTGCTACTGTCATTGGGTCCCAGAGCAAGACACTTAACCACAAGTTGCTCCAAGAAGACTGTCCCTGTGATTAGGAAATGGACTTCTCTCTGGATAAGAGCGTCTGCTAAATGCTGTAAATGTAAATGTACCGCGATTATGATAATTGTAAAGTTTAATGTGCATTTTAATGGTTTGCATGAACTCTGAGAAACAACATACCCGTTTACTGTTGCAGGTTTGACATCCGGAGCCGAACTGTCCTTCACATTGGAGCCCAGCGACATCATAGCGGTGCAGGAGCAGCCCCTCATGCTGCACTGTCAGGTGGAGGGAATTCCACCAATCACTACGCAGTGGAGGCAGAATGGAGCGCTTCTATTGGAGGACCAGAACTACTCCATGTTTGCCAACGGCTCGCTGCTGATTGGCCACTTCCAGGCAACCCGGTTGGACGGTGGCTCCGATGAAGGGGACTACGAATGCGTGGCCCAGAATTCCTTTGGGCTGGTCGTCAGCCGCAAAGCTAAAGTTCAGGCAGCCAGTAAGTCATGAAATGTTATTATTCTTTTGTTAAGAAAACCATAAAAAGTAAAAAAATTCACTTTAATGTATATTCAAATTTTATTGGATATAGGAAGTTTGCTCAATAATATTTAAATGATTCAATTATAAATATAAAACAATTATAATAACAATAATATAACAGGGTTTTTTTGGTATTATAAGCTCTAAAAACTGAATTACTGACCCGACTGGTATAAAATCATTTAATATTAAAGTGATGTTTGTTAATACCTAAAAGTGGTTGCTTTAAGCTGAGGTATTATTTTTGGTTTAGAATGTAAATTTTTGTATAATATTCAACTGGTTAAGTTATAAACGGAAAAATAACCGTTTTTAAGATTTCAAACCCAATACATCTACACATCATTATTTTGCATTTCTGCCATTTAGACTCTAATTTGAAAAGTTCTCTAGTTACAAAATTTTTCTTGCTAAGTTGTTAACGGGAATTTTAAAAAGTTCTTACGTTGTGGCTTTTACATCACATTCATACCAGACACCGCACATCTCTGTCAGTGATCTGATGAGGATATGACGAAATAGACAGACGCTTACAAACTTCCAGCGGACGGGTTAGGCGGCTGTAGGAATGCTCGCGATTCGGACAGGGGTCTGGTTAGGATTTGAACCGAATGCCTCACTTTCACAATTCGACAATGATCTGGTTAGGATGTAATGTAATTGCTACTCGTTAGCCGTTAGCCCTTGTAGCGTGGTGGTTAGCCCAAACGTGGCTGAGAGCGCGAGTAGGAAGGATACCCATGCGAGTTGATATAAGAACTCTCTTACACAAAGAGTTAGGATTACCACTATAATCCGAGTTCTAAACGACACACACTCTAACAAAGAGATAAACTCAATAACTGGAGTACTCACAGTTGAAGCCGAAATGAATCGGAAAGTGGGCCAGGTTGACTCAATGGCAGAGCGGTGAGGAATTGAAACCTTTTATACCCTTTGAACTGCAACCGGCCACGTCCCAGTCCAACTACCGGCCGCGGGAGGGAGTGCACGTGACAATATCACCCACACACTGTATCATGCCTGGCATGTGTATCCCATGATGTGTCATTTCCACATGAAGTAACATATGCGTGACACATGAAATGAACGATACACAGAAGCAAGAGTGATTAACTGCAAAAAATGAGGCCAGCGTTGTCAGTTTCTTTCGAGTGGCATCATCAGCAGTGACAGCTGTAAAAGCTTTTCAACATATTTATCGTTTAATTCAACTTAACAAATTCAACATAGTTATCGTTAAAGAGCCTCAAATTTGAGTTTGAAATAGTATTTTTTCTCGGCTGACTAGAATTCTATTGCCCAAGCTAGCAAAATTTTAATTGTACACTCTAGGGCTATATATAAACAACATAACTTGCGTAGCAGCATCATAGTGTCAAGTATGTATTGTCCAAAAGTCGACAGAGGACATACATCAACAATGTTTTCCTCATTATCTCAAAATAAATTGAGATTTTGAGAAACCAGCTTTCCTTATATTGAGTTTGTGATTTTGAGATAAGGAATGTTTTCTCAAGATCTTGATTTATTTTTATTTGTGAGCTCAAGAAAACAACATTTGTTACCTCAAGATCACGCCGTTTTTTCCTTTCAACTCGACACAACACAAGATGTTACCTCAACACCACCGCTTATATTTTATTTCCCTGCCAATAAGGCTGCAAATATCTGAGCATCCATCTCAAGTGACGAGCACTGATATGATGAGTATCTAACATCCATGAACATACTATGACTTACCTGTTGTTAACATGGCACAATACCACTTTTTATACTGATATTGTAAATTTCGATATCTGCCAATAAGATACAAATCCGATACAGTCTTTTTAAAACAAAAAACTGAAAATAATGCTTTAAATGTTTGAATACATGACTGAGAATATTCTATTATACTTAAATAAATACTTAAATACTATTTTCCTTACTAAAACAACGTAATAATAATTTCACACCCATATGTATATGCTAAATGATTTATTATTAAAAAAAAATCTCAAAAATGATTCATTTAAACACAGTTGTGTAATTTTGTGACGGCCCCTAATCCTGCAACGCTAAAACCATCAGGAACACAGAGATTGCGAGCGAGAGCTGGTGTTGTTAAGGAAATTAAACAGTATAATGGATGTGCTTTTGGGGTTGTAGTGTGTTGTGTTGATTTGCTTTTGGGGTTGTAGTGTGTTGTGTTGCTTGTTCTGCTCATTGTCATATCAATATATAAAAATTAGCGTAAATGTGTGAAACCAGCTTCAAACCACTTCCCACACAGAACAAACTGAGAGTATGCTCATTTAAAGATCGGCCCAATGCCACCGATACCCGATCCAGCTATTTGAGTCGGTACTGGACCGATACCGCTTCACGTATCAGATTGGTGCCATCTCTAGTCTGCTGTTGAAATAAAACTGGATGCTGATAATGATGCAGGGCCAAAACTATAAACTGTTATGTGTGATCTAACGAAAGTTGTTTTGTCAAGATAGTAAGCAATTCTTATTGCGATCTCAAGTAAACTTTGGTTATGTTGAGATAACAACAAGACTTGTTAGATTTGGTCTCAAGATGATAACCAATATTCTGGGACTGTGTAGACAGAAGAGCTTGAGAACTAAAATAATCACCCTAAAATGAATGATCCTGAGTAGTAAACATGACATGAGAACACCATCACTTAAACATAGCCCAGCAAATGCAGGCCAGTGGGTGGGGCTCAGCGTCAGATAAACAAACAATGCTTCCATTTTTCACAGCGCTTGTAGATTTCGACCCTGCTGTTATGCAGCACTTCTCTGCTTCCACTCTTGCCTGAGCGGTGATTAATATGAGCAAAAGTGGCGCTCTCGCGTCGAATGCCGCCGTAAAATCCCCGCACGCTGTGTTTCTGTCGCGCCCCTTTTGTCCGAGTCGGCGACGCCGGCATCGGGGCGGACATTCCCCCTTTAGGGTCGCCTCCTTCCCGCCGCGCGGACGTATGAAACGCCGCTTGTTCCCGCTGGAAGACCGAACATGGTTGCATTGTGACAGGATTTTCCTGTACACAGCTTGCGTCTCGCCGGCTGAAAGAAAGCCTTTATGCTACGCGTTCTCTCATAATGTTTGATGTTGCTGGCTGGATCTGCAGGTGAAGAGCTGTGTGTGAGACAATGAAACAGAAGGTGGTCAAGGGGCAGTCGGTAGGCAGGAGTGGAGGCTGGCAGCAGCAGCAGCAGCAGTATAGAAGGACAGAAGGCGCGTTCATTTAAAGGCAGATTGCAGTTTCGTTAAGAGAATGAAAAACAGGGCAAAAAGGAGATGTGTTTCTGTATTTAATGCGTCTCCAAGTCTGTGGTTCGGTCCATCCCTCGTTTGTTTTCCACCTGTTTTTTAATCTCCATTCTCTTATTTTTGTTTATATATTTACATGAATCTCTATCTTTAGTAAAGAAAGTCACTGCTGTCTGTTGTCTTGGTAGACACACACACACACACACATACACACACACAGACATATGTTGGGCCACTCATGCTGTGACATATCTGAAGCTATCCATCCAAGCGTTGACCTCGCATCGCGCTGTGTGTAATGTTACTAAATCCTGTGTTGAGGGGCACACACACACACACACACACCCTCACACACGCAGACACACACACATAGAGTGAGGTGAGACTCCAGCGCTGTGTGAGTAGACAGCACACCGCTGAGCTGTTACACACACTCTGGCTCCAGACTCAGCGGGAAAGTGGCGGCTTCTCGTCATCCGGAGCCGTCTGTACTTAGCCGGACGAGTGCGATGCCCAACAATGTGGAGCACCGTCTGTAAGACACGGCAGACTTTAATCCTCCTCCCTGCACGGCTTCAGAAAGGCACCTTTTGCGTCTCACACCTGACCCAGAACTAGAATTTTGGCACAAAAATAGCGCCAATAGCGCGGCTCAGGACACAGCCCACATGCGAGCTCACATTCACAAAGTGAGGCAAACACACAATTTAGTATTGAGCTCGAAAAGATAACAGATTTTGCTCACAAACGTTCCACAGCGTGGTCAGAATTTTGGCACAAAATAACCCCGTACATTTTAAAACAAAAGACGTAGATCTTATAAAATCCCACCTCGGACTTAGGACATGCCTGGCACAATAAATGTGCCATAAAATATCATCTGAAAATATTCCAATATGATTCCCATATGTGAACCGATCTGCCGTAATGAGTCGGAAGTCGGCGTTCTATTTATTTAGATACGGGCCGATTATCTTGAAAAACATCAAAAATATCGATTTTTCTTTTTTGGTCTTGTATGAAAGAAAAGGTCTTCAAAATTAATCTCCCAAAGTTTCATCATGGAAATTATTGTGAAAATGTACTTAAATGGCTATTTAAGTTGCGTTGCAGCTCTCAAATCTTACAAAACACTGTCCTTTAAATGCGATTTTCTCGGTTTTTCAGTTGGAAAATGGTGCTGCGATACCATAATTCAAACGATTGTAACTTGACAACCGTTCAAGATAAAGCTTTGACCAAGATATCATTTTAAAGCTTATTTTCTCATCAATGATACCAAAACCTCAATTTTGTATTTTGGGTCACTGTGACTCATTTTGCCAGATCAGGTCACATATTATCGCGCGTCCCTACATATAACTTAATGCCTGGGCTATTAATTAAAAATTGCATAAAAAAAAAAGATTGGTAATGAAAGTAAAATTAATCATGATGAGGATTTTGAGGTCATATCGCCCAGCCCTAGCATAAAAGCCAATTGTCTGAGTTTAACTTGAACTACTTTAGTAAATTTGCCTTACAAAAAAGAGTTTCAATTATTTTTAAGATATTTACTAGCAAAAACATGCAGGAAAATTTCAAAATAAAGGCGCGTTTTACAAATAGTGTCGGGTTAGAGAAACAACACTATTCAGACTCTTATTTTGAAGTACTGCTATTTCAGAGTTAATGAGCATGTTGTTAGTTCACATAGGTGAAGCCTAACTGTTTTGTCAGCTGTAATTGGTCGGAAGCCGGTATGGAGGTGGGCTTTTGGTCTTTCCCTATAAAAAGTTGCTTCCCGACAGACGTTACAATATGTACAATGTCTGATCGATGTTTTGATTTTGGATTGATGCTATGGGATCGTTGTCGTTGATGAGTCAATCAATATATCGATGTAGATCAATATTTCATAACACCCCTATAAGCAGTAGGTGGGATTTAGTCACAATGAGGGCCTTCTTTAGGATGCACCCAAATCCCTAGAAAATGCACACTAGAAATAGCTTGGTGGCACCTACAAAATTATAAAGCAGTAGTTTTATTTTCATTGCTTTAAGAACGATTGTTCATATCGCGGCACTTGATATTACCCAGCCCTACCCAGAACACATATGTGAACATCCAAACAATGAATGGCAAATGGACTACGAACGTCAAGCGCGAGAGCAGGAGACGAATGACAGCCGTCTTTCCATGGGCCGCAGGGTGGCTGGAGATGGAAAAAGGGAGTGCATAAAAGAATATTATCATTTCCATTTGTTTCCCATTATTTTCATGCCCCTCGCCGGTTATTGTGGTTTGCGCGAACGCATATCTATTCATCTGGCCGTGGCTTTTAGCGGCCTGATTTGCATTCAGAAAACGAGTGGAGCGTGGAATATGGGCGGGCGGGGAAGGCGACGGGACCAAATTATTAGGTGAAGAGGATCTGCAGCGTCGTGTGAATAATTTAATTGTTATTATGATATGAAGTAGATATGAAATACAATAAAACGAGAATGTGGGCGAGGAATTATTAGTTCATGAATATGGATGACAGCCTCTTGTAGCAACGGAATTACGCCTGAATAGGTCTCGTCGGATGAGAGGGGATTGACATTGTCGGCCTTGGCATCAGCGAATTGGGAAAGCTGATGATTTCGATTCTGACTCGTCTGGATTTGCAATTCCTGTGTGGGTTTCGCTCTGTGACCTATTGGCCCATGACCATGGCCCATGGCAAGATTGGGAATTTTGTTAACGAAAGACATGGCAGGATTGTTGATTTTCTGTTTATATCTGTTTAATGGCATTTTTTATATTGCAGATTCACATATTTTTTTAAAAAGCAGATCACAAACAAATGCAAACATCTGTTTTTAATGGATTCCTGTTGCCAACTATTTCTCATTTCTGCCAGCTTATTGCTACTGTTAGTACGTAATGCTAGTGTGATTTTGCTACTATGAGGAAAGCGTAACACAGGAGTGCAGTAAAAACACAATTTTGTTAAATCTGTCTTCCAAAAACTTGAAAATAGCATATTGATCCTTCAGAGACCTTTGAATAAAGTTCCTTTAAGACAGCAGTAGAACCTTTGGGTCAAACTTGGGTCGAACCTGCTGCAAGAATCTTAAATGCCTCTTTAACTATGAATTAAAATAAAAGTTGATGAGACCAATTCTGACTTAGTAATCAGTCTGCAACATAGCAGGTTTGTGCCTTGGACAGGAGTTCAAAATAGACGTTTGGGCTGCTTCTGGAAGGGGTAGTGATGGGCTATCTGAAGCCGAGGCTCCGAAGCGTGTATCGAGTATAAGGGGGCGTGGCAGACGAAGCCCCGCTTCAAGGCGTGTATCGTTTGGCAGAAAACCACGTGACCGATGACAAACGAAGCCTCGGTTCGTTACGTCAGCGTTTCATCCCAAGTGTCGCTTGCAATTTGCGTAATTTAGTAGTAGTATTGTATTAGACTAATACAATACTACTACTTAATTATACAAATTGCAAATGTGGAATAAAATATAAGTTGCATAAAAAAATAAACAAAAGCCACGAAGCGCCGGCGGGATTCACCCGCATTTATACAGGAAGTGACACTTGGGATGAAACTCTGACGTAACGAACCGAGGCTTTGTTTGTTAGCGATCACATGGTTTTCTGCTTAAACGATACACGCCTTGAAGCGGGGCTTCGTCTGCCACGCCCCCTCATACTTGATACGCGCTTCGGAGCTTCATATGCCCATCTCGAGGAAGGGCTATTGGTGGGACGTGGAAGGGGTATTGGTGGGTATTGGAGGCCCAGTGGTGGTAGTACGGGAGCCATGACCTCTTGGACCAGAGGCGGGTATCCTCTACCACTAGACCAGCGTTTCCCAATCCCGGTCCTCACGGAACACCGCTCTGCGCAGATTTGGTATTTCCTGCACCGCCGCACGCTGATCCTACGTTGCTAATCAGCTAATCAGTAGCATCAGCTGTGCTGTGTCCCGCGAGGACTGGGATTGGGAAACGCTTTACTAGACCACCACCACCGCAAAGTGTAAAAAGTAGAGATGGCACCGATCCAATACCTGGATCAGATATTGGTCTGATAACAACTCAAATAGCTGGATCGGGTATCGGTGGCATTGGGCCGATCTGTTTGAGCCTATCTGTAAATATGTGCATTCGTTATGCGTGGGAAGTGGCACTGCGGTAAAGCTGGTTATTGTTCCACATTCGTGCTAATTCCTACATATTGATATGACAATGAGCAGAACATGCAATGCATTACACTATAACCCCAAAAACAAATCACATGATTAATTATGTGTTTAATTATGTGTTTAATTTCCTTACCAACGCCAGCTCTTACACTCTGTCAGTGATCTGATAAGGAATTTGCAGAAATGCTAACAGTTAGCCATTAGCCATTAGCCCGTGTAGCGTGGTGGTTAATCCAAATCCGGATTGATGCGCGAGTAGGTAGGATGGCCACGCGAGTTGATATAAGAACTCTCTACACTAAGAGTAAGATTTCCCACAAGTACCACGTTCTATCAGACACACATTCAATCAAGAAGATGAACAAAATAACTGGAGTACTCACAGCTGAAGCCGAAATGAATCGGAGTTGGACCAGGCTGACTCAACGACTGAGCAAAGCGCCGCCAGAGAATGACTCCTTTTATACTTCCTGAACCACGACTGACCACTTCTGGGTCCCAGTGCCGGTCGCATTACGCAGTGTGTTAGTGATGGTTTTAGGGTCGCACGATTAGGGACCGTCACAAAATTACAGAACTGTGTTTAAACTAATAATTTTTTAGATATTATTTGAATAATAAATATTTTAGCATATAAGTGTGTAATTTTGTAATTTCATTGTTTTAGTTAGGAAAACAGTATTTTCTTAAGCATAACAGAATAATCTCAGTCATGTGTTTAGACATTTTTTAAAGAATTATTTCCTGTTTTCTGTGTATAAAGGACTCAGAGACTGTACTGGATTTGTATCATATAAGCAGTTATGCAAATGTACAATATCAGTATCAGTACTGGACATCAAAAGTGGTATCGTGCTATGTTTAGTTAAAAGGATGTAACAAATGTAGGATGAGATGTAAAAATGAGGTCCTGACCCTCTGTCGACATTAAACATCCCTTGGAGTAACCAAGGCGCCCCTTCACCTTGGTGTAGGGATCTAAGTAACTGATACCCACTATTGGTGATACGATTGAGAGGTCAAATGCCAGGAACCACTGTTGGATCCCTGAGCGAGACTCTTAACCCCAAGTTGCCCTAGTGTGATTGTCTCTGTAATTAGCAAATGGAAGCTGGTCTGGATAAGAGCGTCTGCTAAATGCGTGAAATGTAATGTAAAGCAACAGGGTTCTGGTGCAGAATTGCGGCCCTCAGATAGTCCAGTTGAGGCTGCACTTTGGTGGTAGTTGAAGTGGCTCCCCAATACCACTGTTAGGGGACTTGACTGTATAATAATTGTTGTATAAATGTAACATTCATTCACTCGTTCATATTATATCACAGTATTGTGCTCTGTTAGTGTTACATGCTTCTGTCATATTGAAGAGTGTGTTGGTGTGTTGACTTCAAGATGTGTCTACTCTTACTTAACACGATATAAGTGGGATTGTTGAATACCTCTTGCATGATGATCACAAATGTCTAGCCCAAATCTCTTCTTAAACACTGTTGCTGGATTTTTCTTTCATTTGCCAATTCATTCCCTTTGTGACCTGACACAAAAGCCTCCATCTGAGTCGCGATCTTGTCTCGTTCCGCAACGCGTCAAGGTCCGCAGCGTGAGGAAGGGGAAGTAGCGTCTTCAACTCGTCTACAAATCAATGAGGCTCTAATAGGTCCTCCAGATGTTCTGCTGGAGATGGAGTTTGATCTGTAGATCATTACGCATTGTAAAGGCCTTTGTACCTCCTAGCCTGGCCATTGTTAGAACATGAAGTCAAATCCATATTTCCCCTTTAAAAAGCCACAGATGAGTGCTCTTTTTTCATCCTGTCATTCCCTTTTGTTGCCTTTGCCCCCTTCCCCCATCTCTCTCTTTTTCCACCCCCTCTTTCTCCATGTGAACTCATATCATTATGGTCTTTTAGGTCATTCGAGCGATGTAACCCGATGAAAAGAATGAATAACTTCTATTTATGCTGATAAAAGAAGGTAGTTGAATAGCATTAGATAAACTGCAACTGTAAAGTTAACATAAAAACTCTTAAGTGTGTTCTATTTAGGAGTTTAGAAATGTAATGTTTTGATGGTTTATACCTTATTGGGCAGCACTGAGGAATCTACATGGTAAGGGTTATGTATCTTATCTTATCTACATCTAAGTTACCAGCAAATGCTAGCTAAGACTAATACTAACTACAGTAGAATTTTGTAAAAGTACTGTATGTGCCTGCAACTTAATTCCACAAAATCCTCAAATTATGCTTCTCATGTCATATTCCTCAAATTATTGGATCATTCCACTTCTAATGCTTACTAGACATGTAACTGAAACCTGGTCTCACAAATGTTTTGACATTTTAGTAAGGACTGTTTTAGTAAGGTGTAATGCACATATCTACCAGCGAGTGGTTATAATTTGTCTGTAACTTTGGAGTAAACTTAGAAAAAGTTGCTAATATTGGCTACAGTTCATGTGAGAACTGCTTCAGAAAAAATCTTTAGTACATTATTCTTGTATTGTTCATGTTGTTGATACCAACAGGCATCGTTTATTTCCGCAAACCACTGGCGTTATCATGCCATGGATGTTTTTCCAATTTTGTTTTTCTTTGCTCTGGTTTATTACTGACATTAATTTGTTACATCCAGCTGCATTACATGAGAAGACACTCACAACCACCTTCGCAGTGTCAAACCTGACTACTTTACATGTAAAAGACACAGTAGTGGCAGTTAGGGCTGGGCGATATGACCTAAAAATAATAATCAATAATTTAATCTATACTTTAATCCTGATATGTTCTCTCTTTCTGGAAGAGAACTACATTTCCCACAATCCCGCATACATGATTCGAAGCCGCATCACCTTTTTCTCTTTTCTAATTTGTTTTCCGTTCTTCTTTTGCTGCTGTCCCACTCATCTCACTCAGATTTTTCTGGATTAATTTGTACCTTGTAATTTGTTACGCCCAGCAGTCTCACACCCACCTTTGCAGCATCAAACTCTGGCTTTGTTCTGGATATGTGTAGAAAACCCCAAAAGAGATTTTGGCACTAAAAATGCTATATAAATCTATGCAGTCTGACTTACTGACTCCCTTCTTCGACGCTTACTTCATTAGCTGCTTTTATGCTGCTTTTTGCAACATTTGCTTGGACCCCGCTCACTGCTGCTTGCGGCAATATTTTTTTCTTTTTTGTTCTTACTGATTTTTCAGGATTCATTTATGTCTTGTCATTTGTTGCGTCGAACTGCATCGCATGAGAAGCTGCTCCCATCTCACGACCACCTTCACAGCGTCAGACTCCTTTACATGGAAAAGACACAGTAGTGGCAGTGTGTGGAAGATCTTAGCCGCCTCCCTTTTCTTCTGGCACAAAATACCGTCTCTCTCTCGCCGCTGTGAGCTAATTGTACCCCGTCCCTGTCCGGCGCGGCCCCCCAGCGTCGGCGCGGCCTGCCTGGCGTGTAGCCGGCACTGCGGGCCTCACCTCGGCCTAATGGGCCGCCACCAGCCATGCGTGTTTAGCAGTTTTTCCGGGGCCCCCACCTTCCTTCCAACCCGGCCCTTTCAGGCTTTCGCAAACCGCCAGCCGGCCCCCTTTCTCCGGTTCCGAGGGAAGCTCCCCGGCCTCCCTGGAAAGATCAAAGGGCCTCTTTCCTTCGGGCCCTCGCTGCTGCTGTGTCTATTCTCACTCTTTTTATTTTCCCCGCAGTTTTTTTTTTTTTTTCGGGGGCTCAGTTTGTAGCGGCGGGGTAATTTGGTGTGGTGATGGGCGGAGAGAGAATGCGGCAAAGCCGGCCGTGATTAGTAAGGGCTCTTTACGGCCTCTCTCGGATAAAGAGGACCCCTGCACACACACACACGGACGGCCTCCCGCAGAAGCATCAACCTGCCAGGAAACACTTATCTCTGGAGAAGTAATTTTTTTGATTTCTCCCTCCTTTATTCTTTCTGTTAGTCTTCACATTGTCTCCATCACTAAGCTCTACTCTCACCCTCTCTATCATCATATCCTCTTATTCCTGTCTTTCTTTCTTTCTTTCTTTCTTTTTTTCGTGTTCTGCCTCATTTATTCACTCTTTATTTTCTCTTCTCTTTCATTTTTTCTCTTTCTCTTTTCTTTTTGCCTCATTTTCTTTTGCTTTCTTGTCTTTCTGTTTTAATAGTGTCATTTTCCTCCTTTCTTCTTCTGCTCTTTCTCCACTTTTCCTTCTCTCTCTCTCTCTCTCTCTCTCTCTCTTTCATCATTGTCTGTTTTTCTCCTCCTTACTTCTTTTGCTTTCCTCTCTGCTCTTTCCATACTTCTTTCACTTTCTTCTTATTCACATTTTTCTCTTATCTTTCTGTTTTCTTTTCACTTCTTCTTTTGCTGCTCTCTCTCTCTCTCTCTCTCTCTCAGTTTTGCGTCTATCTCTATTTCCACTCTTTCCTCCCTTTTCCTCCCTTCTTCTTTTGCTCTGTTTCTCCTTGCTCTTGATTTCTTTCTCTCTCTTTTCTTTACCTCGCTCCTTCCCTTGCTGCTCTCTCTCTCCCCTACCCAATCTAAAGGTTTCTCATTAGCATGCAGTAAGGATGCTTTTCATCATGTGAATGAAGCGGGAGGACGGTACGGTGGTCCGAGTCTCGCTTCTCACCCGCCTCCCCATCACACAACGCCCCACCACCACTCACCCACCATCCCTCCATCTTGTCACCAAGCAACCAGCCACAATAACCGGCCCTCCTCCTCCCTCCTCCTGGTTACCCAATAGCTTTCAGGGATCCACCGATGGACGGCCTTTTGTGCTGTTCTTTAGAAGTAATTGGAAAGAGTTTAAGCTTTGTTAAGTTATAATTTAGCTTCTCTGGCCGTCCCGTCGAGCATCTCGCTGCGTAATTGAACAGGGCAGAGCGATGGGGGATTTGCAGAAGCAGGCCTGGAGTAGTTTAGCTCCCTCTTCCAGTGAAGAGAGAGAGAAAGAGAAAGAGAAAGAGATGGTGTGAAAGAAAAAGGTTGGTGGGGGGACACTGCACTTGAATAGAAACGGACGACTAATCGCATGAGTGTTTAAGTGCTTGCGCAGGGTTAAATTGTGGCCTGTTTCACTGGTTGGAGCTGCTTTTCTGTACGTCTGCACATGCTGTATGTAGATTTTGTCTTGGTCTGCGGTGGTTTGGAACAAGTATTTTGGAGTGGTTTTGACACTGAAGGTTTATTTTAAAGCATAGGGTTGAAATTCTTGAATTCTTGAATTGAATTATTGAACCGACTTTTTTTAAATTGTGATTTTTAGGAGTCCAAGCACAAAGTGCTATGGAACCCTCTTGTAATTGTACTGTTTCTACTTCTTTATTATTATTATTATTATTATTATTATTATTATTATTATTATTATTATTATTATTATTGTCCTACAATCGGCCTATAATTGCCGCTATAGCAAAGGGAAACAAGGTTTGACCTCTAGGGGTGCTGAAATGCTATGTGAATTTATGTGATGTCATAACAGAGCTTTAATCATTTAAATGAAATTATAGAAAAGCACCCAATTCTCATATGAACACTGTTAGAGGTTAGTTTCTTTATAAACACAACATATTGAAGCTGTCATAACAGCTTCAATAGTTTCACTACCAAGTCACAAATTTCTGTTCGCACCTATAATTCTTTTGCCATGTCATTTTCCTTTATTGTTTTACGTTCTAACTCCTTGTGTCTTAATATGATTAATGTAGTCATGTGGTCTTATCCTATGTCATAACAAACATCAGCATCAGCAGTGTGTGGCTGTGTGTCTATTACATGTGTGCTTTTTGTGACTTTTGCTTGGACCCCTTTGTGCTGCTTGTGGCTATATCTTTGACATTATTTGGTATTATTGAGGTTATTGTGATAATAAACCAACTTGTGACTTGCACGAAAAGGTCACACACTGGAGCAAGCAAATCATTATTCAGAATAATGAGAATATTATGTAATTGTTTTTTTAAATTAGACAGTTATTTGATTAGTGGACACAGTGGGTTAACTATGATTAAGCTTATGCCAAAACTAGCTTTGAGTTTTAGTGGTGACTCTCCATTTGTAGTGCAATTTAGTCCAAGACTAGACTTAATTAGTGTTCAAGAAACCAACCCTTAGTGTGTGCCTTTGGTACTTTTTTTTGTTTCATTTAACGTCATGGAAAATTAGTCCAAAATGTGTTTCTGTGTGTGGCTTTGTTACATTAAATACAGAAACTTAGCTCAACTTAGCTTTTGTATTAAACTTAGGTTTTTCTTTTACATTTATTAGTACAAAACATTAATTTTTACTAATTCATTTTACTATTATGTTGTTCACTCACCAAGCAGATCTGCAAAAATTGATGACAGACCTTTCTGTAATAAAGGACTAGTATGGAAGGTAATTACCTCCCCCTAAAGCACATGTTGGAGCAGTTGGTACCGTAACGGTTTGGAAATTGGCCCTGTGATTGGACGGTCACTGGTTCAAGTTTGGTAGAGGTACCTTTGAGCTAGTCATGAGCAAGGTACCATCTCCAAACACCGCTCTCCAGGTGCTGCCAAAAAGGCTGCCCACAATGAACCTGCAAAAGTTTAGATAATCTTATTATTATTTATTCCATTTCTTCTAGGCAATATGTTTAAATGTGACATATTGACTACACACTATCAACAAATCTTGTTGGTACCTGTGTGACAACATGTTGACAGACACATCAAAAATATAGGCTGTATGATTGATGTCTCTCCATCTCTCAGTCCTCGTTCTATCTGTTTTCTCTCATACGTCGCTTCTGATTGGCTGTCACTTTAACAGTAACCTGCCTGCAAATCTCCATTTCCTTTGTCTGGAGGTCCACCCTGACCCCTCCCCCTACTCTAGCTGGAGTTATTAGAATCTCTCCTGTCCTTCCCTCTGGGCTCCGAGGCCTATAGCTCATGCTGGATAGAGCAGGTACTGGTTGAACTCCCCAGCGGATGCGTAAGGCAGAAGGGAGCAAGAACGAGAGAATGGGAATCCAGCAAACGAGCATAGTTGTATATGGAGACTGCAGGCATGTCTGCACACACCAAATTATAATCCTTCACTGGTTTGCTTTGTTTGTGCTGAAAAAGTCTGTAGTGGGTGTGCATCAGTTCTAGGACTGATTTCCGCATGCATGTTTCTTTGTACGTTTCATAACCTCTTATTAAAATTAACAACAGACTGGATATCAGTTGACTGTTACACACTTGACACAGTAAAGTGTCTTGGCGTCTTGCTATAAAATTGAAAGTAGACTGACAGTTAAGCAGTTGCCCAGTTCTGTCAAGCAGTTCTGTATTCTTCGATTGTACCGTCTCTTCCGCACATTTCTCTGCCCTAACACAAGGGCACTCTACTGTTCATTTACTGCTGCTTTCAAATGAGGACATTATGGCAGTAAATACAAGCTGGATGCGCCGTACATCTCACACAGACATCTCCAGTGCTTATACGGAGAACACAACCACACACAGAGGCAGCTAATTTAGCAATGGCGGCGTTGCTACTGCACTTAGTTAGCATATGTTTAACTGCTGAAAAGCAAGCACACAAATCTCACTAATGGTGCCCTGATGAATCCAGTTGTCTGGTCCTCAGAGGTGAGACGAATTGCATTACTAGCCCTTGGATTTAAAAGTTTGCCAACCCCTTGTTTTGAAAGTATCTGACCGAGGTCACAATGAGGAATTGCTCTTCATATCGGAAACATTTGCTTTAAAACAACAGATATAAAAGTTAACTTTAGTGTAAAGTACATTTCAATGAATGTATTATCATGATGTGTGCAGTGGTGGTACAGTAACCATGAGATTAGAGGTTCAAATCCTGCAAGAGCTTAAACATTTCACTATTGGACTGCCCCTTTAATTAGGAAATGAAAATTCCTATTGTTGGACTAGTGGTTAGGATACTCGCCTCTGGACCAAGTGGTCATAGGTTTAAATCCTACTTCCATATTAGCATCATTGGGTCCCTGGGAAAGACCAAAAGTTGCTCTCTCCCCGAAATGAGGAAAATGGAAGTTAGATAAGAATGTCTGCTAAATGCAATAAACGATCCTCTGGGAACTTTCTGAAAATCGGCATCATTTATAGTTTAGGCTATACAGTGGTCTGTGTTAGTAAATACCCATGTTGATGAGCGTAAGATTGGGGAGTGTCGAGCCCTTGAGCAGGACCCTCAACCTCAAGTTGCTTCAGGGAGAAGCATGTGGTCTGGACTGCTATGGATGGTCTGCTAAATGACAGAATGGTATTTACTGTATATTGTAGGGAGTCAATCCTTGCATTAAATGGAAGAAATGGCCAATATTTGCTTGCTAACGAGTCATTTTTGTTTGTTTGTTTGTTTGTTTGTTTGTGATGACAGATTACAGATTGTGTGTTATTGCAGCAGTTGGTAAAGTGAATTGAGTGAGTGACTGGCATTGTTAACACACCACAGCACAACACACAGTGCACCATTTTGATGTGAGCTTTGCATTTGCAGTGAACAGCTGACATGGCCTTCGCCCAGGGAGCAGTGCTTGGGGACGGTACCGTGCTAATGAGTACCTCAGTGGAGCCTTTACCGGTCCAGGATTTGAATTGATGACCTTCCGAACATAGGGCAAACAGTCTAACCATTATGCTACCAACTACGCTACCCAGCAGCGTAACGGTTAGGGTATTCGCCCTGCGATTGGAAGGTCATCGGTTTAAATCCCGAACCGGTAAAGGTTCCACTGAGATACTCATTGGCAAGGTACCATCCCCAAGCACTGCCCCCCGGCCACTGCCAAAAAAGCTGCCCGGTTGACAGGTCCGGGAGGAAAACCTTCATCAAGGGGTCAAATGCAGAGGTTACATTTTCTTGTGGTGCACTCTGTGCCGTGCTGTGCTGTGGCACGTTCACAACGGCAAGTAATCACTCACTTAAATCACTCACTTACTCACATGGCAGTGTTATATGGGTGTTGGCATATGCAAACAGCATGTATTAAAGACACTTTTTCATTTTATTTCCCTCAGATTTTCTGTTTTCCTTACTTACAGAATAGTTCCAGTGCTTTCATCATACTCTCTCTCCTGCCTCTCGCTTTCCCCCGATCATTTTCTCCACCCCACTGTATTAATCTCTCATTTCCACACTGTATTTTTTCCAGGTATAATATAACAGTAGGTCGGAATCCGTCTCTGAGGGCGTTGGAGTGCTGCTTTCCTGCTGCTTGATAATGTGTCTTATGTCCTTCTCAATCCCCAGATAAATGCCATCTCATTCATCTATGCTATCAAACACAGTATGTAGCATAATAACATATACAGGTCTTTGTAATCATGGCGTGTGGATTCATTGTAGAACCAGGGGACATCTCACAGTTACGGTATCAAAGCAAAAAAAAAAATTACATCACTGTCAAATAAAATAGAGCAGCCACCATGTGGCAAATGACTTTCTCATGGGGGTGGACTAGCTGAAATGAGAGAGAGAAAGAGAGAGAGAGATGTGAATTTGTGAACAGGGATGAAATTAGACCAGATGGCCAGAGAAATACACTGCAAAATATCATTATCTTGATAAATTGTCTACATTTTTTAATTAGGGAAATTAGTCAAATTGTTCCAAATTAGGTCTTATATTAAGATTATTTTATGCACTTATATATGTATTTAGATATATTAATCCAATATTATTCCAGCAGATTTTATGAATGTTAAAGACTTTATTTTATTTTTCTGGTCTAAGCTGGTTATGGTGTTTTTAGCTTTAAGCTCATTTTTGCTGTTATTTAACTATTAAATCTTGTTTAATTATGATGAACCAAAACATTATGACTATCTTTCTAATTTTGCTGGTTCCACTGTGGGATTTGTGGAGTTTCAGCTGATAGTAAGCTGTAAATAAAGCCAGTTTCCCCGATTATATTTGGCAGATAAAACAACTTTCTTAAATCAGTTGTCAATAGGGGTGTTGAAATTAATCGCATAATCGATGCATCGTAATGTAGTCGTGGACGATTCTGCATCGATGCAGTGGCAGACCATAATCGATTATATTCGGGGTTTCAACCTGCAGTCCGCTGCCCCCTAGTGGACCGAGACATGCAATCCAGTTTCACTACTGAAATCACTTTTCAGAAATAATTCAAATTTTCAGAATTAAATTCAAATATCTAAAACGTAATAGAAAAAAAGTGGACAGCTGCAGAATACTACTTATTCTGAGTGGTAGTCTCTGTGACAGATCCAGTTGAAAATCCTTGCATTATATCATAATGACATTGCTTGGTGATTTTCTGGCTTAAAAATTCTACTTGAAAAGAATATTACGGTAGTAGCTTTGGCCGCACCATCTGCGATCCATGGGATACATTGTGATATCGTATCAAATCCTTGACCTGATAATCGTAATCAAATCGAATTGTGAGGCCAGTAAAGGTTTACACCTGTAGTTGTGAGTTTCAGCATTGATCACGTGCTGCTGGATATGTGAAAAAATGAGGACACGCTTCAGCTTTTAGCAGCAACACACAGTAACTCAAGGTTTGACGGCCTAATAACTGCATTATACAAGCTTATGATGGTTAAGTGATTTTTGCAGCTCATTTTGCTGTCTGGGTTCACATTAGGTGAGGTTTTTGCAATTTTATGCAAGCAATGTCTTCCCATTCTGTCACTTCAAAAGGCTGGTTTCTCTCTTTTATGATAAGGTAAGCTGTGGAAAATAGTTTTCACGTATTCTCTTGTCTTAACTGTCTGTCTGCTGTCTCTCACTCATTCACTTCTCTCTCTCACACTCCTTCTCTCTCGCTTCCCACTATCTCTCTCTGCTGGTTTAATAAAGGGTTACTTGGAATGTTGCTGATTGACAGGTCCAGGAGGAAAAGCTGTCACTCACATTTTTCTGGCTCTCGCTTCCTCTCTTCCTCTCTCTCTGATCAAATATGGCAAGCCAAGGTGGGCTCTTTTAGTTTTATTGGCGCATCATCGCTCGCAGTGTCACCACTTTGGTGATGTTTTTCGCAGTCAGTGTTTCAGGGATGGACTGCTGATACACTCAGAGGTTATTTTAATCATCGTGTGCTTGAAATACGAGCAACGCTTTTGTCAGCAGTGTTTTTAAATAGGGTTTAATCAGTGTTGGGGAAGCTACTTTAAACGGTAATTAAGCAGTGATTAAAGGTGCTAAGCAACAGCCGTGCTACTCTTTTAATATAGCAGTCCGCTACAATATGACCAGAGAAAATATAGCTAACTACATTGAAGCTGTTTAACCGACACAGATTCTGGCTTCTGTCTTCGCCCCATCCTTCGACTACATCTCGCAGCTGCTAATAATGTGCTGTGGTGCAGTGAGCATGCACAGGAGTCTGCTTAAGGCCCCATACACACGTAGCCGGATATGTATAAAAACAGATTTTTTTGTGCGGCCACGCCTATCATCCACACAAAAACAGAGGTTTCAGTCACTGTAACCGGCTATTTTTGAAAAGTGGAGATTTCTGAAAACTCCAGCTTCAGTGACTACGTGTGGACGGGGAAAACAGAGTTTTAGGTTCATAGCAGCATAAGTGTGCGTCAGGAAATGCGTTGACGTCAGGTGTGCAACTTTTGTTTACGTTGTTTACGAAGATGGATACTGTCAGAGCAGCGATTCTCATCTCCCTTTTTCAAGCTATTTGTGCTTGTTTACACCTGCTAACGTTTAAAAGTAACTTGACTTCCCTATCTGTCCATACGAAACACCCTCACCCTTTGCCATTGTTTTTGAAGCAACAGGACGTAAAAGTCATTGTAACCGGATGTAAATCGTTCTTTTTTCCAGGATTTTACACAGCTCTTGACGGCATATTCATGTGTACAGAAATATTTTTTAAAAAGTAATCATGTGAGTCATTTTCTAAAACGGAGGAGAAAAAATATATGTTTTTATAAATCGATTCCATCGGCCTTGGGAAAATTGTAAATATATGTATTTATACAATGTAACGTTTTGCAGTACTACTCAATGTAAAATTTGTTAATGGCAAAATTACTGAGTTTTAAAAGTAGTTTTGCTACTGGTACGTTTCTTGGAAAGGTATTTACGTTAGTGGTATCACTAATTTTAGTTAGTTAGAGGAATCTCACCACTGCTTTCTCTGCACAAATGAGCAATTCAGCCCCAGCACTGATAGTAGTGGCCTTAACCTTGACCATGAATTCTGACTGTCCAGGTTCAGGTTCACGTTGAAGTTGGCTGTTGTTGTCAACAGGCCTTTGAGGCAGACAGATTAATGAATTCTGTCTGGGTCCAGATGTCTCCGGACCACCCCAGCCTTTTTCAAACAAACAAATGAAAAGGGGGCCACTGGTGTGTCGTCTCCATCACAAGAGCCTGCGATTTAGGGCTCGCTTGGGGAATTCCATAGTAATGGAGGTCAGAGGTGAGAGAGTCGGGGTCAAGGGAGAGGGAATAGGTCAGTGTTTGGTGGAACAGCGCTGTGTTGCAGAGAAGCTTTCATGTGTGTGAGAGTGGATGTTAGGTAT
Organism: Distichodus sexfasciatus; assembly: GCA_032718565.1. Taxonomy (NCBI): domain Eukaryota; kingdom Metazoa; phylum Chordata; class Actinopteri; order Characiformes; family Distichodontidae; genus Distichodus; species Distichodus sexfasciatus. The sequence continues at coordinate 103,549 of JAVGVS010000662.1, read as the reverse complement.
GTGTGTGTGTGTGTGTATGTGCGTAAGTGTGGTGGGTGTACTGAAGCGTGTGTGTGTGTGTGTGTTTGTGCCTAGTGTGTGTGCAGCTCAGCATTCCTCTGGTGAAATCCTTCTGGTGTTTGACCTTTCCTCTTGTGTGTGTGTGTGTGTGCGTGTGAGGGCCTTGGTCTCGCTTTCTGCATTTTCAGTTGTCTTATGTATGTATGTGTGTGTATGTGTGTGTGTGTGTGTGTGTGTGTGTGCAGCTTCACTTTCCTATAGTGAAATTCTTCTGTTGTTTGACCTTTCCTCTGTGGGTGTATGTGTGTGTGTGTGAGATGGCCTCTGTGCCTCACACATCAGCCACCACATCATCCGAGTCTAGCTATCTGCACTGTGCATCTGCATCTGTGAGACTTATGTACAGTATATGTGTGTGTGTGTGTGTACCTTACCCAGATCTTTCTACTGCTTTTCCCCACGGGTCCATCCACTGCCCTCTTCTCGTGCTCCACTACCCTTAACGGCTCCTTTACGGCGAGCGGGGCTGTTAAAGCTGCTTTACGGTGCCCTGCCCGGCCCGTCCACCAATAAAAACCACCCACTTCCTGCATTCCCCACGGTGCCGGTCGTTTTGTACGAACTGGAAGATGAGTGTAAATGCTGCCGAGAGGAAGAGAGATTGAGAGAGAGAGAGAGAGAGAGAGAGAGAGACAGAGCACCGGAGAGGGAGAGTGAAATGAGGAAGGCAGGCGTTAACCCCATAGCTTCCCTCAGTACATGGTCAGAGATTTTAACGAGGGTGGGAAATAGACTGTGCGGGGGGGTTTGTTGCTCTTCGAAATTTGTTTAGTCTCCCCCTCATATGATCCATCAAACTCTTTATATGAAATCATGTACATTTTCCCAAAAATGTTGCTCCAAAATGTTTCCGCAGATAGACAAGTGTGCCTCCAGGCATAATAAGAATTGTTTAATACTCAAACCGTTTTCAGATGCTGTAATGTATCCACTCAAAATTGGAAGTGTTAAGACGCTGAAGACTTGTCAGTCCCTTAAGGTGCAACGAAACAGAAAGATCATGGGTATAGCATCTTGTGAAATGAAGATGACAGAAGGTTAATTTACTGACTGTCCTTAAATACTCGCTTAAATCATTGATTATTATGGGCTTGTCAAATGTAAATTAACTAACAACCTCACTGCCCGTATTTTTTATATCGTAAGTTACAGTATACTTGATGCTCTTAAAACTGACGGAAAATTGCCAATGAGATGTGTTTTCTATTTCTAGATATACAGTATTAATATACTGTGTGATAAATATTTTAGAAGCAGGAAGAAGAGTTTACATTAGTGGAAATCAGCTGCAGGAAAATGAAAGAAATTACCACCAAAGATCAAGATCACAGACATTTACTTTTTAGAAATGAGAAATCATAAGTAGATGATTCATTCATCATCCATTATCTGAACTGCTTAATCCCAACTGGGGTCGCGGTGGGACCGGAGCCTATCCCGGGAACCTTCGGGCGCAAGGCAGGGAACAACCCTGGGCAGGCGGCAACACACCGCAGGGCTAAATAGATGATGTCTGCTTTAATTATGCAATTGAGTGGTAAGCCAGTGGTTACCATATCCTTATATGCTGTTGCTCGTTGGCATAATGCCATAACAGATAGCCAAGGCCTAAATTCTGCAAAACCTCTGAAGACGCTCTCTGGTATCAAGTAACAGTTTGTTTCCAGCAGGTCTTTTGAATTTTGCAAGTTGTGGACCTTCCTGCTGCTATCCAACCAGATGTACAGCAGAATTCCAGGATGGCGACAGTTGTTCTGTTAGTTTGTACCTCTTGACATGCTCCTTCTTGACCTCTTGCATATACCTTGTCCACCCAAAACTGAAACATCTGGTTTATGGTGTGTCCATTTACATGGAAGTATAGGTTCTCAGTTTTTTGGGAGTTTTCTGATTTTCCGTTTTCTTTCAGGAGTCCTCAGCTCTTAATAAAGTAAAACATCCGTGGGCTCTGATGGAACAAAAAGTGTGTTTTGTAGTGGCTCCACCTCACAACTAACAGCACACAAAAGATCTTTTACTTACACTATCCCAACAAAGGAAACATTGCCAAAGTTTCAAGTAAAGTAGCATCAGTTACTTTACAAAAGCGGGATGGTGGTGACCAAGTGGTTAAGACACTCACCTCTGGACCAAGAGCTTGAGTTTGAGGTCTACCTCTGGCACTACCTTTAATGGGTCCCTGAGCAAGACCCTCAACCCCAGGTTGCTCTCAGGGAGACTGTCCTGAAATTAGGAAATAAACGTCGCTCTGGGGTTGGTTTCCTAAAAGCATAGTTGCTAACTACTCTAACTAGGTGGAGCCACTACAAAGTAGACTTTTTGTTCGTTCAGAGCTCACAGATGCTTTACCTTATTGAGAGCTGAGGACTCCTGAAAGCAGAGGACTTTGGAGTCCTCAGCTGCCAGAAAGTTAGTTGCTAATGTACTCTGTGTTAGTTGCTAATGTAGTTAGCAACTATGCTTTTGGGAAACACACTCATGGAAGAGAGCGTTTGCTAAATGCCGGAAATGTAGATGTAAATGCTGTAAGAAAAAAGTACGGTGCATTGGGATGGTTTGCTTAAGTCAGAGGAACAAAATTGCACCTTACACCTCTAAAAATATTCGTACTTAGGCAATCGTTAAAGATACAGTTTGGTACTTAAAGGTGCAACATTTTGCTGTAAAGGAACAAGATTTGTATTTTAATTTCCAACAATAACAGCATCCTTACATCCATCCATACATGAGCATTCTTTGGAAGCTAAGTAAGTATATCCATTTGAACCAAAATATCAAGTAGAAGCATGCAGTAGAATCAGTTCATCTTAGCTGGAGCACGCATTGACAGTTCTACTGTCCTGTGGTATGAAATCCTTGTACAGTTTGTTGGGGATTGTGTAGTTTAAGGTGGTAGGTATCGCTTCAGAATTCTGGTTTTAGTAAGACATTACATTTGGCATTTATTGTCATATAGATAACCACAAGCTCCTCACATCTGACAGATCGACTGATTTATTCACTCCCGTCACTCCAACCCTCTTTTGTCGTCCATCCTCCTCCCTCCATACCCCCCCTTCTCCACTTTTCTCCCCATTTCTTCATTCCCTCTCCCCCAGTCTGCACCCCCAACCTCTCTCTGCCTTTTACACACTGATGGCAGGGTTGTAGGTCACTGCGGGATGGCGAGGAAGTGGGGGTGGTGGGGGGCTGGTGGTATAGCAGGGGAGAGCTCTGACCTCTCAGAGCGCGCTGGGGCAGAAGAGGCCTCCCGTTTTCCGCACCCTTCTGCCACCCATCCCCCCCACTCCCTATTTCTCTCTCCCTCCCATGGCCCCCGGGGGCCACCATCAGTGACCTTGGCTTTGGCTCTGAGCGATCCAGGCCTCCCTCCTTTCCACACTCGGGCCCCACTTCGGCCTGGCGAGGAGTCGAGGCAAATCCGACTCGTTCCCTGGGAGCCAAAGATTCTCTGTCGTCACCCGGTCCTGGGGAAAAAAAATGTGCCGATTTGTCACGCTGTCACGGCAGATCTGTTTCAGCGGCTTCATGTTTCACATAGGCGAGGCGAGCCTAGCGCTTCAGCTCTTTGGGGCAAATCCTCTTTCACGCACAAAGCTTCACCTCTTGCACTTCCCCGCCGTGGCAACGCACTTCTTTTCCGCGGATAACATTCATTGGCCGCAGTGTTATTTTTTTTTTACCACTTTATTAAGATGGTTAATGCGAGATCAAGGAAATCACTGTGTCATTGCAAATCCAAAATTCCAGATTCTTTATTTGTCACACGCATGGTACAAGTACAGCACGTTGTGAAGTGCACCCTGAGCATTCCGAAGACTGTTGAAGATGCAATAGAGAAATTAATGAAAGAGATGAAGAAAGCCTACAAGGACTAAAACTTAAGAATAAAAATAATATATGTAGAAAAGGCTGCTCCTAGTAAGAAATAGAGATTTATACTCTAAGCAGTAACCATATGTACAAATATATAAATATACAAACATTTGTAGATTGTTGGCTATTTTTCTGTTTCACATAGAGCTGGGCGATATGAAAAAAATGTTATCATGATTTTGATATCACGATATATTGTCATATATTTGTATTTTGTATTCTTATACAAACTCAATGAACAAGTAAAAAAAAAGATTTATTTTCAACAAATGTACAAACTATATACACAAAAAATTCCCTTAAATTATGAAAAGTTATTCATTTTCAACCGCTTACTCAATTTTGATTGGTTAGCAAGAGACAAGTGACATTAACGAGCCCAGTGCTGTTCTAAAAGTTGAACGGATTTCCACTTGAAGCGCCCTGAGCGCTGCGGCAAAAAAACTCTCTTTTTTTTTCCTCTGCTGAAGGCGCTTAGCGCTCTGGATGCAGAGGCTTATAGGATTTGTATTAAAAATCGGCTCTGCCAGTGCAAAAACCGTGCTCAAAACAACGCAAAAAGAGCGGTCACAACCTCACTTTCAGAGCACTTTCTCGGCGCTTGTTGTTGCTAAGCAGTGTTGGGGAGTAACGAGATGCGTGTAATGGCGTTACGTAATCTAATTACAAAATAAATGTAACAGTAATCCATTACAGTTACTGGAGAAAAATATGTAATTCAATTACAGTTACTTATGAAAATATTCAGAATTACAATGTTACATCTGAATATTGTCAGCAAAACCTTGCTAAAATATTAAATATTATTTGTTTCGCGCGTTTTCCTTATACAAACATCCTCCTTTGCCGTTTCCCTCCACAGCCGATAGTTTGATACTGTTCTGAACCTTCTGATAGGCTTTCCCATCACGTCTACATCTGCAGCACCATCACTTCTGTTAGTACTTGCCTGTGAATGTAGCGATCTGAATTTCAGTTGCCAAACTACCAACAACGTCACATAAAAATGCATTCCATAGCTCGAAATTTAGAAAACCTTTTCGATATGTCACGGAAAAGGGCACATATTTAACTGTGCAATGTAATACTTGTTTCCCAGCTGTCAATATGTTGTCCACATCGAAAATATCCATGTCCAACCTCAAGAAACGTCTAGAGATAAGTGCTGCTTACTATAACTGCAAACGGAATATAAAACTAAACAGGGAAGCCAAGGCTACCTTCACAGAAACATACACAGACCACCCTGTATCTTCATCGTTCCACACGCTTTTAATGTGCCCAAATGAAGATGTATGCCTATTTTAGCTCCATATTTCATTTCACAACATTACACTAGCTATTATAGATAGTTAGCTAAGGAGGTCTTTGAGCCATATATGCCGCACTTCCCCTCCTGTTGGCAGTAAAATGTAACGTACCATTCTCCGGTAATAGGCTAAGTATATTGTTCATTAATTTATGTTACGTCTGATATTAGCAATCCTGACTTGCTATATATCATTGAAAATTTACTAGCTAACTAGCTAGTGCAGAATACTCATTGAAAAATAAGAAAAGTAATTAAAAGTAATCGAAAAGTAATTAATTACATTACTTTGCTAAAGTAATTGAAATGGTTACACTACTATTACATTTTAAACAGGGTAACTTGTAACTGTAACGAATTACATTTCTAAAGTAACCTTCCCAACACTGTTGCTAAGTTACGATTTGATGCCGAGTTTTGATACCGCTATTCGGCCTCATCATGATGCGGGCTTCTTTTACTGTCTATGGATGCGTGGATGCGGCAAGGCGGACGGCAATTGTTGTCAAAGCGGCCGCCTTAACTATAAAGTGCTGCGGGAAACCGTGCATAGGCGTATTCATCCCCTCCTTCCCTCCTCGCGACGTCCTGGTTGCCCAACATCTCTGGGAACTCCTTCAAGAACTCCCTCAAAACCATTCCAAGTCAATACCTCACAAATCTTATTGAAAGAATGCACAAAGAGTGTGCAAAGCTATCATCAAAGCGAAATATAAATATATATTTATATATTTATATAAAACATATTCTGGTTTGTTTAACACTTTTTTGTTTACTGCTTAATTTCATGTGTTCTGTTTTCAATATTAACCGTGTGTTTCTATTTAGATATCACTGTACAATATATGTATAATTTATAAATACCCATGTATGTATACCTCCACAATGTATATCCCTAGCTTCCTTCCTCCCTTTCCGAGTTGCTCCGTCGTTGTCCAGTGTTCCGTCCTGGCCAATTAGCAGGTGACAAATCGACCACATCTGCTACAAAGGCCAACAGAAGAACACTGGGGAGAAGGAGGGAGTCTCTCCCGTTTGTTTGGAACTTTTTTTTTTTTTTTTTTGACCGGAGTCTTTGTCATGGAGGGAGATAGTGCACCTGAAGTGGACGCAGATGGTTAAAAGCCCCGGCCGAAATGTGGAGCGGGTCGCCTGGGGGCCAAAACAGGATTCCACAGGAACCAATTAGGTGGAGTTTGCCAGGCTGGAATGCAAGCGAGGGATTGTGGGAAGGGGCGCAATAGCTCCCTTTCATCTGTGCCGGCTCAACCGGACACGTTTGTGTGTGCTCGACTGTGTATATGTGTGTACGTTTATGAGAGGCGACAGTATGGGGGCAGTTAACATCATTGTGCAATCTTATTGTGGTTGCTGGTGATCCCTTTTTCTCGAACGTACGTAGTTTGCTTTTTTCTCGTCACATTACTGCTGAGCACACACGGCCAAAGCGCCCGCACACACATACACAAGCACACAGTGTGTGATGAGAAAGCTTTCTCATTATTTCCGGAGGCAGCACTTTACCCGGCGTGCCAATTGGATGGGTGGAAAGATGAAAGGGTGCACGGTGGTCTTTGGTGAATGTAGACGGAGGGGAAAAAAAGGAGGAAAGAAAAGTCGGAGGCGTGCAGGGTGTGAATGAGTGAAATGTAACTGTCTCTGATGACTGGTGGTCTCTGATGCTTCCAGGGCCCCCGCTGCGACGGGACTTGAACTTTGAACTTGGAAGGAACATTCCATTCTTTCGTACTGCTTAGACCTTCTGACCTTCCCCCAACACACACACACACCCACACACCCTTCAAACCACCCACCCACACACCCTCCACACACATCACGCATCACTTCATCCACTTGACATTCCTATAATATTTACATGCTCGTATAATGCATTTGTCATACGCAGACTTTGAAAAATCCACTTGTGAGTCTTCCTCAAGGTTACGTTTACTCGATTTTACATTTACTAGACTGCACTAACCGTGCAGATTTTAATCATTTAACGTATTTAAACATAGGGAAACTGAAACTGTTATGCATTTACCGAGCCACACACGGTCTTAGAAGAAGGTTAAACATAAAATAATGCCCTTATAGAGCATCTTCCCTTTCAGAATCAGGTAAAGACTATATGAAACCTATTTAAAAGAACCTTGTGCCGTTACGGCTGGTCGTGAAATAACATGCTTTTTGTTGTTGTGATGGCAAATTGGTGTGTTTCAATGGCATTTGACATGTAATTCACCACGTACTGAACTTCAGGTTAGGAGATATTGCACTTCATCAATACAATCGTTCTCTCGTTTTTCTCTCGCTGGGAGAGAAAATGATTTCACTGACAGAGAGGGTTATTGCCGCCGCTTTCTGTCTGTCCTGCAATCTTGCGCCTGGCTCCGATAACTGGTTATTCCCCGTCTTCGGATGGAGACGACTGAGCTGCTCCTTTTCTCTGTAATTTTGCCACGGATTCCTCCGTGTGATCCCCCCACAATCCCCATCTCAGCTCTCGGGGGAGTTGGGGAGGCGGCATTGCCGGAGGAACCCAGGCTCACAGAAGTCTCCGCTGCTTAGGATTTGACATTGGGAAGCTTGACCCTTCGCAATCCCCCCGAGCCGAGGAGCGCTTACAGAAAGTGGATGATGTGGTGGAATCGGGCAGCAAAGTGTGTGATGTTTCCGGCTAAAGATACAACATTGATGCCACGTCTGCTGTGAAGAATCCTTGTTATTAATAATAACCATTAAGCAAAGTAAACCGACTCGTGCTGTCCTTAGAGATTGCCAGCAGACTGCAGATGGTGTTTTTTTGTTGCTCTAAGAAAGTAAGACGGCTGTGTTTTCACAAAAGCGCATAATGGTGTTGTTATGTAAATGTTTTGAAGCTATATAAAGGTTCAGTCTGTGCAAGAGGAGACGGCTGTATATTGCTGATGTACGTTGGCTCTGATGTGTCTTGGCCCTGGGGCAGAAGAAGAGCAGCATCTCTCTGTTCAAGTCTTGAGAGATTTCAGGCAAATATCTGTAGTTTTAGTGTGTGGGTTAGAAATGTGGTGTGTTCACTCCCTGTCTCTCTTTTAGCATAGATTTTGTTGTGGCAATACAAGGCAATACAAACTCACAAAAATACTAGGGATGTACCGATCTGATTATGGATCAGATATGGTTCTGCTAACGATTCAAATAGCTGTATCGGGTATCGATGGCATTTGGCCGATCTATTTAGCAGATCTGTTCGGTTGAATTGTAGATGTTTCTATGTTTGCGTATGGGCGCAGACACAATTTGATACGCACTGGAACTGGCACTGCAATAAAGCTAGTTTATTGTTCGACATTTACAACAATTCATACATATTGATATGACAATGAGCAGAACAAGCAGCGCAATACACTACAACCCCAAAAGCAAATCACATGATTATACTGTTTAATTTCCTTAACAGCACCAGCTCTGGCTCGCAATCTCTGTTTTCCTGATGGTTTTAGCGGCGCAGGATTAGGGTCACTCAGCAAATTACAGAACTGTGTTTAAACGAATAATTTTTGAGATGTTATTTTAATAATAAATCATTTATCATATACATATAGTTGTGGTGTTATTATATTGTTTTATTAAGGAAAACAGTATTTAAGTCATGTATTTCCTTAAGCATAACAGAATAACCTCCTCCTCACAGAGAAATACACAATTTATTAATTCGAACTGGGATTGGATCGGTACTCGGGATCGACCGATACCCAAAGGCCAAGTATCGGCAACGGTATCGGAACTGAAAAAGTTTGATCGGCGTCCCTAAAAAATACACGTTCGTTGACACATAAGGACACGAGTTCACGCCTTAAAACCCCAAATTTCAATCCTTAATGCGGATATTCAGCGTAGATTAAAACAGCCTCCCTCTTTCATTTCTCACTATGCCTTGATTGTGATAGGCAAAAAAGAGACCCCGATTGGATCCCAACCCTCTATTCGAGATTTTTTTGCATTAAATTTCAAATTTCAAATTGCAAATTTAACATAAAAGCTGCTCAGTAAAAGAAACCATTGTAAGTACATCACCCTTGTAAACATTGTACCATTAAAACACAGCTGATAAAACTTGTTGAGGGAACACCAGCTGCTCTGAATAAGGAAGAATCCAGCATCATGACTCGCGCATGGTAAGATTTGTTGTACAAGGCGAATTACATTAGAGTGGACGTACTGTATGTATTTGCGTACGTGTGTGTGTGTTCTCATGTGCATGTTTGCAAGCACATGCTGAGGGTCATGTATCATATTTTTCATCCTGAATTCTGGCAGCTGCGTGATTTGTCTCGCGTCCCCTAAGGATAGACAGATAGCTCCATGCTGTGTGCGTGTGTGTGTGTGTGTGTGTGTGTTTGTGTGAATGTGAAGAGGCATAATTTACATTAGCATGAATTCATATGGATCAGGCCGTATGGCTTGGAGGCGTGGCCACTGATCAGGCTGGGAGATGATTTTCCCATTGCCCCCCCCATCAGCTGGAGAGCGGGAAAATAGAGGGCAGAAAAAGGAGAGAAAAGCAAGCCTGCTGTCTGGGAAGGAGTGGATGATGGAAGAGACGAGAGTGTAAAAGAAAAGGGAGGGGGCTGGTTCATAATGCGTTGCCCTTTCACAGCCCACACGTAGCACACACTCATGCAAAAAAGGACATGCATTCACAACACGGCCTGATCCACAGATGGCACAATTTATTTGCTGAATTAATTTTTATTGTTTGTAGCTCTGCTTGATGACTGAATGGTTATTGGGGCAGTCAGACGAATGGAAGGAGGTGGGTTCTCAGCCTGCTGCTCTTGAAAAGTGTGTGTGTGTGTGTGTGTGTAGTGCTAGAGCTATGTGTGCAGAGCAGCCTCTTGCCGCTAGGAGTGCACAATGGATCATTTCGGCGCCGTCATCTCAATGTGCTCATGCAAAAGAGTCACGGACAGGGATGTGTGTCAGGGGTTTTTCAACTGGTTCTGTCCCTGGGACCACTAAGCAGTAAGCAGTATTTTTTTTCCGGTTATTTTGCAGATATTGTCTTAAATTCATTCATTCATAAAGTTATCCAAAACATCTGGAAATGTTTTGGAAAATAAAGAAAATGAAATAATTTTATTTAAAAGTGATTTCAGTAGTGAAGCTAGATTGTATGTCACAGACCATCTGCAATGCCACTGCGAACCACCAGTTGAAAACTTCTGAAATATGTCATACTGCAACTTTTTTGTTGCTTGATATAACAGGAAAGCTAACTTTCTCTGAAAAAATCTATAAAACAAGTCTGTATGAAATCATTTACTCAGATTTAGAGTTCTTAAATAAAGTTTAAGCAAAGATGGTTTGAAAACAATGTTTGCGTTAGATTCCGTTATTATCAATCATTGTGATCACTTCCATTCAGAATGGTCCTCTCATCCTTAAATGCTTTCCAAACTTTTAAAATCCACTTTAAAAGTCCAGTATTTTTTAATTTCGTAAAATATATTGACATTTTTTCCCATTTTCTTCCCAAATCCCATACCCTTGCTCCATGTTTGATGGTGATTGATATGTACAAATCTCTTACTACAGTATTTGGGACACAAGATTACTGGTGTGTCTCACTCAGCACCGATTTGTGTGTGTGTGTGTGTGTTTGTGTTGCTGGGAGAAAGGAGTGGAAGATGTGTTTTCTGGTCTGCAGATGAGATGGGAATGTATAGATTTTCCTCGTTCATGGTCTCCATTCGTTGACTGTGTCACTGATAGCCACACGCACTCTCTTTCTCACACGCACACATACACACACACACACACGAGATGGCACTGTGTTGCCCTAGATTGTGATTAATGACCGCAATTCAGCCCGAAAAATTCCCTCGAGTGGGTGCCAGTTGGCTGAGGCTGAGAGGAGGGGAGAGGAGCCTCATTAATACTGTCAGTTCAGCTGACAGAGCAGGCAAGTGTGTGTATGTGTGTGGCTGTGGATGAGAGAGAGAGTGAAGTGGTAGGGGGAGAATGGGGCATTCAAGTGTATAAGTGTACTTGTATGTATGTATGTATGTATGTATGTATGTATGTATGAGTGATGAAAAGAGATGGAAAGGGGACGTGTGTGTGTGTATGTAGGGAGGATAGGTGGGTGTGTATGCATTTGTGTATGAGACCTTGCCAGACTTGGGGCGGTGTGTGCGGTGCCACTGTAGGAAATTACGCATAATGCGTATTTATTTTTATTCGCATGAGTCATGAGCTACATATACCAGCTCTTTAATGCCACATCAATCACACGTGAAAAATCACAGGTTCTCCCACACTCATGCGCTCCCACGTACACACTCGCCACACACTTCCCCACCTGTGTGTGTGCTGCAGGCAGCAGGGGGAGTTTACACTCGTCGTTACCTGAGTGCTCAGCTCATGTACATCATCACACACACTGTAACGTTCCAGCTCTCTTCGTCTTCACTGCGCAATCCTGTAATCACCAGACGTGGAAGTAACAAATCACATCTGCTCATCTGAATGTAATTTATTAGTTTTTTCAGGTTATTGTACTTTTATGAGTAAGTCTGTATTTTTACATGCACTTGAGTATGAACTGAGTTAGCTATGGATCTGCAACGGGTGGGTCAAATGCAGAGGTCACATTTGGTTGTGGTGCACAAATAATCACTCACTCTCTTAATATCAGCCAGGAATCGGGTCTAGAACAGGGGTTTTTCAACTGGTTCTGTCCCAGGAACCACCATTCAGACTAGGCAGTAGGCTGTGGCTCTCATGTGTTGGTGGCCTAGGGATAGGACACTCACCTTGGGACTCAGAGATTGTGGGTTTGAGTCCGACCCCTGGTGTTACCAACACTGGGTCCCTGAGCAAGACTCTTAACCCTAAGCTGCTCTCAGGGGAACTGTCCCTGAAATTAGGAAATGTAAGTTGCTCTGGATAAGAGCGTCTGCTAAATGCTGTAAATGTACAGAAAATAATAATTTTATGAACGTTTTTTAGATATTTGCTTAAAATTAATCATTCATAACGATGTCCAAATCATCTGGAATTGTCATCTTGAAAAATAAATAAAATTAAATCATGTTTTAAATGTGATTTCATTAGTGAAACTGGATTGCCGTCGCCTGCATTGCTGCTTGAAAAAAGTTGGTTTCCTTGAACTCAAAATGAATAAATCTAAAAACATTCAACAGAAAAATGATGAGGAATATTAATTCAATAAAAGTCAACAGCCAAAAAAGTAACTAGTTTTTGAGCAGCGTACTTTGTTCTAATATTCTTATTTGTATCAATATTTCAGTATTATTTCAGCAATGCAATGGTACTTGTAAATAAGTACAAATATTCAATACTCTTGAAATATGGGGAAGAAAGATGAGTGGAGAGAGAGAGATGAAGAGAGTTGGTGGGAGAGAGAGAGAGAGAAGTGAACAAAGAAATGAGGGGGTGTAGAGACGATAATGGAGAGAGATCTGTGAAAGAAAGATGTGGGGAGGTAGAGAGAGCGATCAGGTGAGAGAGAGACGTTAGGTGAGCGAGGAAAAAGAGAGATAGTGAAAGACAGTGGGATGGAGAGATGGAGAGAGATGGTGGGATAGGAAGAGATAGGAATGATGGGAGCGATAGACATGGGACAGAGAGAGAGAGAGAGGGAGAGAGAGATAAATGGTGGGAAAGAGAGAGAGAGAGAGAGAGAGAGAGAGAGAGATAGAGAGAGAGTCTAAAACTCACACAAAAGCTTTGGGAAGCATCCAGCAGACTTGGAGAGTTGGAGACAGCAGGCGTGTGTGTTAGTGAGATGTACACACAAAGCGCACACACACACACACACACACAAACTGAGACATTCCCACTGTCTGGGCTGTTGCTGAGAGTTCATTTCAGATTGTTGCCAAGGGTTACAGACACACAGTGTCTAAAGGAGTCAGAATGAACAGTCCAGGAAGTTTGATTCTCATCCTCCTTTTTTCTCTCTCTTTCTCTCTCTCTTCTAAATATAGATGAATAAACTATTTTAAATGGTTGGTAACAGTATTCATACAGTAATATAGTCACATTCAAATATATAATATAGATGTATTCAAATGTTATTGTCTCTTATGATTAGCGGAAATGAAGGTTCATGATAACATATTAAACAACGTCATTTCAACCTGTCTGTTCTTTTTGCACCAGCATCATAACCTTCACATATTATGTTCCTTTTGTTCCGTTGAGCAACAGTAAAAAAATACTCAGAACATAAGACTTCACCCCTGGCTCCCATTGGTTTGCTCTTTTGTGGTTTGTTACCTTCCCTCATGGACCGTTCCGCTCGCAGATGGAGTGTGTGTCTGTGTGTGTGTCTGTGTGTTTGTGTGAACAAAGCCATGCATCCTTCCTTAAATGAACAAAGTAATAAAAGTTTGCTGTAGTAGGTTGGTTCTCGCTTTCTTGCTCACTCTCTCTCTCTCTCTCTCTCTCTCTCACTCACACACACGCACACACACGAACACAAACACACACACACACATACACACACACACACATGCAGACAGTGCAAAATTCCACTCCCACCCAGCCATGCCAGGACTTTCCCATTTTACCCATTCAGAACTATGGCAGATGTGACAGTCATCCATCACTGCTCCGGATCACACATACACACACACACACACACACACACACCGCATAGATGTCTGTCAGCCTTGACCGTTCACCCAGTTTACTCCCAGTGTTTCGTCTAAAATAGGCCCAGAGCAATGGATGTTTACACCTCCCTGGGTGCAGTGGTGGTGGACTGACCATGAAGCGTAGCAAGGAGGCAACGTTGGATTTTAAGTGTATGTGTGTGAACTGAATGTGTGTATGTGTGCATGTGTGTATGTGTGTGAATGGAGCTCGACAGCGCAGCTCTAATGAGGGGGAAATAATTGGGCCATTCTCTGAGGAGAGCTCCTAAGCCAAATGCCCCGTTCTTTTTGTTATTCCAAAGCGAGTCCCGTTCGACTCTCGCCGGATGCCCGCGTCTCATTTTCAGCGCTGACAAACCCGAGTGGGAAAAGGGAGAACGTAATGATTCTTCCATTTGAATTTAAATAGTGCTAAGGCCCCCAGCTGTCTTTGTTTTTTTTTTCTCAATATTTTGAGAGAGTGTAAAAGAAGTCGAAGCATGGGCCATTTGTTAAACTACTTAGTCGTTCGTGATCGGCGCTAGTGGCAGAACCGATCAATTGGAGAGAGCTTGCTTTGCAGGTCAGTTCCCTCAAATCGAAACAGACAAACTGCATAGGACATACATTCTGAACGTACACTCATTCATACATTTAGTTTTATGAGCTGATCAGGGATGTTTTCCTCTTTTGGTAAGCAGAGTTAAGCATTTTAAAGTTATTGTCAGTAAAACGGTGCTTTGATGATGAACCTGGCACATACTCAGTCAAACTCACCAGGACAGTTCAAGTCGGAGAGGCGATGGACCTATCAGAGTGGTTTCTAGCTTGTAGAAAATTGTGTTTGTGTGTTCTACTGTAAAAAGCAGAGATGTCAAAAACAGCTTTGGTTATGGCACTACCGTTTCAGTTTGTCATTGTGAACACAGCACAGCACAGCACAGCACGTAATGTGACCTCTGCATTTGACCTATCTATGAAGGAGCAGTGGACAGCTGACATAGGCATTGCCCGGGGAGCAGTGCTGGGGACGGTACTTTGCTCATGAGTACCTCAGTGGTACTTTTACCCATCCGAGATTCAAACCGGTGACCTTTCGACCACTGACATACTCATTGGGGCAGTTGGTGGCGTAACGGTAGGGTGTTAGCCCTGCGATCATAAGGTTGCAGGTTCGAATCCAGGTTCCTTTTTTCCTCCTACCCTCCTCAACATCCTTTTCCCAATATAATAGCCTCTCTGCTCTGCACACGTCCAAACCACCTCAATCTCACCTCCCTGATTTTGTCCCAAAATTGTTCAAAATGAGCAAATAGTCCGGATATAGTATCTGTCTATTATAACTCTACCTCTTGCACACTCAGTGTAAATGTCAATTTCAAACTGTTAAGAATACTGCATCCTGACTTGACAAACATGTTTACCTCTATGTCTGTCTCTAGCCTCTAATTATATATATATATTTAGAAAAAAAAAAAAATCCCTGTCTAGTCTAAAATGTATATTGCATATTGTCTGGTTTAAAATGTATATTGTTTAATGTATATTTTAGTATTTTTACTTATTTATTGTTTATTCCATGTGCCTAGTCGTGCCACTGCCTATTTATTCTCTGTTCTACTGTTCTTTGTTTGTTTGCACTGGAAATAACCTGGAGCCACGTCGTCTCGTCTCTCTATGTATCTGTACAGTATATAGCAGAGATGACAATAAAGTTGACTTTGACTTTGACTTTGACTGTACCTCTTATATACTCATTTCTTATTCTCTCCATTCTTAACATCTTTATCTCTGCCATCTCCGACTCTGCCGCCTGTCTTTTAGGTCAGGGATATTCAATTAAAAGTCAAAGAGGTCTAGTTAGAGAAATTTCCTCAAGCCAAAGCCTAGAACATTGATATGTATAAAATATCAGTGTCCTGTATTGTAATAGATGTAAATGTTTTCATTCATTCATTATACGAACCGTTTAATTCCTATCGGGGTCACATTCAAAAATAAATAAAAGAAAAGTGTATCTTAGAATAAAGTGCTTAATTACAGAAATAAAATAATAAGTTTTGCACAATGCATGCAACTGGTCTTAACTGTTAACCGTTTAAATTTGTTGAGGTCCATAAAGACAAAAACAAAAGCTGCATAACTTAAAATAAGATTATCTCAAGTGCAAAAAAAGTTGCACGGGTTAAAATAGAAAAAGACCAGTGCTTGGGTCCGGATCTGGATCTCAGGCTACCTGTTGGTGATGCGGGATCTAGATGCTTGCACACTTTGCGGATAAACAGAATAATGTCTGTTGTATTTACCACACTCAGTTTTCAGCAGCTGACTGCACTGGTCTTAGAACAGTTTGCGTGCTTCCCACATTTGGATCAACTGAACTTAGTTGTGTTTTATAATGAAAAATAATGATGTCATTTTGTGTGCAGTCTGAAAAATTGAGTGCAGCTTAATAGCTGGTATGCTACTGGTCCATGGTATGCAGTACTGGACTCTGCTCCTTGTTTTCTTTCTGGGGAATATGAGAATGAGGCCATCAGATGTTTTCAACTGGGCTACACAGAACAGTGTGTGTGTGTGTGTGTGTCTGTGAGTGTGTATGTGTGTGGGGGAGGATCATGACAGGCCAGCAGCAGTTGTGCCATGTTGGGTCCTGGCTTTATGGCCTGTGTGAGTGTCAGCATAGCCGAGCACATCCAGGCCGTCTGTCATGGTGACCAGGCGTGAGAGTCTGGGATGTTTACCAACAGGGCTGCTGGGACACTGCCATGCTCAGCCACCACTCTCTCTCACATACACACATACACACATTCATTTACACACACACACACACACACACACACACAGAACCAGGCGGCAGCTGTAGCTTTCTCATCTGGCTCGCCACCATGACGATCTGAGGCCACACGCCGATTTCGGGGAGCGAGTGTTGATAGTGGAGACAAACCCGGCCTCTTGGTCCCCAAAACTCGGGGCAGAGGATGCTGGGAGGGATCAGGTGATGCAGCGTAAATGGGATATTAATGAAGGCTCACTTTCAGTCTCACTCTTTTAAATGCAGACCAGTGGGGAGGGAGAGGCTGAGATATGGAGGGATGAGGGCAGAAAAAGAGGGGTTGGGGGGTTAGGTAATGGGGCAAGACAAAGAGATTTAAGAAAGGGAAAAAGTGAATATGGGTGAGAGGAGAGGGGGAGAAAGAGTGATGGAGAATGATGGTTGGAATATGACAGAGGAAGCAGGAGAGAGATAGAGCAAGTAGGAGAATGAGAGAGAGGGTAGAATCATGAGGGGGTGGAGAGAATGAGAGAAAGTGACAAAAGTAGAGACAATGATAGAAGAAGATAGTAGAAGAGAGAAAGGGATTGAGAGAGAGGGCCCAAGGGGGGGAACGAGAGAGAGAGAGAAAGAGAGAGAGAGAGCTACAGGCCTTTTCATGCTTGTTATGCTTCTTATAAGGATTAATCTTCCCTTTTTCCCCCTGAATTAACGGCAGTGTTTGAAGCGTGGTAATGAGCATGCTGATCTGCAGCCAGTCAATCATTAAAACAAACAAAAGCACCCCCTCTTTCCTCTCTCCCCCCCTCTCTTTCTCTCTCACTCACTTTTTCACACACACACACACAACCACCTTTAAAAAAGGAGCCCAGCCACTGTGCTCGGGGCAACGCCTCCCAAAAACCCAGCCAATTAATTTCAGCTGATGCAGGGTTGAGTAAGCCCTCTCCCTCTCGCTTTGTATCATCTTGTATCTTTTCTTTTTTTTCACCTTCCCTTCTTCTCCTCCTCCTCCTCTCTCTTCTCTTCTTCCCGCCCCTACCCTTCCGACAGCGGCTGCTTTAAGTGATCTCGTGATGTCCAGAACCCTGTCGCACTGCAGCGGGCCCCACCGTAATTACGGCGGCATGTTGTTGGATACGGAGTGGGTCTCGGGGTTACTGAGCAGGAAGAATAACCAGGTCCGCTCTCCTCCCCGCCCCTTGCTTGCCCCCTTTTCTCTCCCTCCCTGCCACAGTTTCTTTCTCCACATCTCCCTCTCTTTCTCTCAGTTTCACCCTCGAAGGGCTCTATAGAGAGTGTGTATGAGTGTGTGTATGTGTGTGTGTGTGTGTGCAGGACAGGAATAAAGAGGGAAATTGTTTGTGCGTTAATGGAGGGGGGGTGGACACAGCAGAAATGGCGAAATGAATGACAGAATGTTCCGGACACCCTCTTCACTTTGTTACATCACCACAATCCTTTATTCTGTAGGGTTATGCCTCTTTTCCGCCCTCTCTCTCTCTCTCTCTTTCTCTGTCTCTCATTACCGTGTGAAATACGTCCCAGTCGGTGCTTAACAATATTTACAATTTAAAGCGAGAAGAAATAAAAAGAACCTTATTCATATTCCTCTCCGTCCCCCTGTAAAAAACGGACCTCATTTCAATAAGGTGTTAATTAGCCTGCCTCTCCCATGATGCCTTGCTCTCTTAATGGTTCTAGCGAATGTGCATTAAGCTCCCCGTTGATGCATCGTTGAGACGCTGGCCCTCGTCCTAATGACAGTAATTTAATGATCTTTTTCCAAAGCGCCGAAAGACAAAGGCTTGCCCTTCGCGCTGTAATGCTCCAACGTAACCGCTTGCGATTCATAGCGAGTCCATAACAAAATGAGCTTTCTAGAAATTATGGGTTAATTAAGTGACTTCGTATAGTAGAGTCAGCGTGATGAATAGACGAAGGGCAGAGTCGCCACATTGGAATAGACGAAAGGGACAGAAGTGTACATTTGTGTGTGTGTGTGAGAGAGAGAGAGAGAGAATGGGAGAAAGGTGGAGAAATAGAGAGATTCCAAAACATAATTTATATAATACGTAGGTCACAATATATTATTTATATATTTTGATTTGCCAGTATGGGGTTTTGATATCAGTGATAAACATGTATTCATATTTATTTATTATACTAAATATTATTATACAACTATACTTATATATGCTTATTGACATGTATATTATGACTCTAGTGGTCAATACAGTATATGAAACGCATAGTCCAGCAAACAGTAAAATTAAACACTAATAACACTTGTTAATAGTACTGTACTACAATTTTAAAGTATATTACTTTCATTGCATTTGTCATCAAGTAGATTGTGAAAAGTTACAAATAATGCGCCTCATTTACCAGAATTTTTTCTTTAATGCATACATGCAGTAACGTTAGCGTGAGTGCTGTTCAGCCGCTTTACATTATGTTCTTACCTTGGGACAAATCTTAAATAAGAAAACCTTGGTGAATGCAGGAATCTTTGTAAAAACTGCATAAGTGGATTTAAAGTGCAAATGTCTTCTAAAGAATGGCTGGTGATAAAGGCCCATTAAGAACATTCAGTCCAAATCTAAAGTCATAACCTGGTGATGTCTAACTGAGTACTGTACCTAAGTATGATTTAAAATAGCTGTATATTACTAAAGTATGTGTTGCTTAAATTACTACGCTAAGTTCCTCTACATCGAAGACACATTATATTGTGTAAGAATACTTGCCTAATATCTGGCAGAGAATGGTGGTGCAGTGGTTAGTACTGTATTTATCACACCAGAAGGTCCTGGGTTGAATCACGGGTCCAGCGTTGGAGAGTCTGTGTGCATTTCCTGTGTTTGTATGGGTTTTTCTCAGTGCTGCAGTTTCTTCTCACAGTCTACATTGCACTAGGTGATTGGTGACTCTAAGTGCCCTCTTAGATGTGAGTTTGTGTGCCATGTGGTGTGTTATACGCCGCCTCCCCCATTAAGTGTGAATGTAACTACTTTTATATGAAGGCTGTCATTACCGTTACTTTACATAAGCTACCGTTGCTGTGATGCATATCTGTTTGATCAAATTATGAATTGGACTGTTTTTATAGATATACAACAGCTGTGTTGGTCAAATGACAAACATTGATAAAGAAGTCCCCAGTGCCCATCAGGTTCAAAGTGCAACCTGCAAATTCTAACAGCATAATTGGCAGTGGTAAAATGGTAACTTTCTTAAAAGATGGCTTCTAGACTCTCACTGAGAACAACCGTGGCTTATTTGCTTTCTTTTTTGAGATGAGGAATAGATTGTTTGCTGTGTTGTTTACAGCAGAGCGACCTTGTCATTGGGAATCTCATTGGGACCTGACAATGCATTCTTATTAAATTAACATTAACAATATAAGAGCATTGATTGCACAACTTTCACATGTATTGAAGTAATATATGACCAGAAGGGTCTGTCCTTTGGCTCAAATAAAAGTTGTGTACTTTGTCCACCCATGTATTTAATATCAATGTAAGCATCTCCAGTTGTCACAGTTTAGTTCCTTGTAATTGTGGGAATTCTCTGATAAAATATAATATGATTGTAAATGTTGCACCGAGGTATTAGATTGTAGAAAAGAATAGTGCCGCAGTAGTAGGTTTCCATTTTCCCCCACCTGCAATCGTAGGGTTTATTGGTGGGCGATATGTTAGTGGCGTGTATAAATGCGAAGTTGACTGTGCCACTGTTATTATGACTCTCGTCCTGACAACCTTAATGACACACATCTGTCTTTATTTAGCATATACTGCAGTGCTCTCCTCTGTCAAATCAATGAATAGTAGCATATGTTGGACAGCAGGGCTCACCTGACGAGCCTGAGATGAGGTTTGCCAGAGCAACTGCGGGGAAAAAACATGATGCAATACTTTCAGGTGAGAAAGCGGAAGCGTGAGAGGTTGAAAAAATGAAACCCCGAAGGCGGTTCATGGTGAAGGCCAACTGTAATTAGATTGATGGCCTCAAATTTGAATTGGATTCCAAACCAGAATTGGTGTAAAAGTAGAACAGTCATCTAGGGACTATGTCTGAGAATTTACACTACGAAAATATGTAAATATAACGAAATAACAGATCAAATTAAAAGTTAACATTTTTAAATGTAATTGCAAGTTGCTGATTTCCTGTCAGGAAGACATTTATAGGACACACTTAAAAGCGTTTAGTGAACTGTTAATGCTAATGCGTAACAGTGGCATTAACAGATTTGCTGTAAGGCTCTTAAAATTGTCCTAGAGATTTTTCGCCTCAAGCAAAAGCTGTTATTCAACTTTAGCACTTGAAAAATGGCTAAGCATTACCTAAAGTGCTCTCCATAATTATCACAACCCTGGTAAAAAAATGACCTGCAAATGCTATAAAAATGTCTTTCTTGTTTATTAGCTTAATATTATGATACGACTAAAATTAAACATTTCACTAAACATGTTTATGTGCACGCTGTAATGCTGATCATGCTCTAAGAAAAAAGCTCTAAAACAAAGTCATCAAAAATCTTAGCCTATCGTCTTCAATGTCTTAGATCATAACCCTTTCATGCATTATGTCTACTTGAGTGCTTAAGCTGTTTAAATTAGGTTGTCACTTATTTGAGATCAAGCGAGTGTGAAAAATCTCTTTGAATCTATAAATCAAAATTCATGCATAAATTGCTAGAGCTGAGCGATCCTTTGAAGTGTGTAGAACAGGTATAGTGTGATCAAACAAACAAATAGAGTAAAATTCAAAAGGGTGCTGCATGTGGCATTCACATTTTATGCAGCACGAGCACAGCTGGCATTAGAATAGCAACTTAACAAAGCACAAAAAGCTTTTTGATGCTGTAAGCTAGTTCTACATAAATGTAATAAAAACATACATGTACATATAATGAGGGCTTGATGGGGAAGCAGGGCTCTCTCAATCATCAAAGCTAAGCTAAATGGGAACACCAGTAGAAATCTCATATGCAGAATTCTGCCGAGACATTCTAAATAGGAAATAAGCAAACAAACCTTCAAACGAAATAAACAAATATATCAATTCTCATAAGGCATCATTATGTCGATTCACAGACTTCATACATATTGCTCACAGATGGAGTTAGAAGGTCAAACAGTTGTACTTACTGCTTAAATGTAATGTAAATGCATTGACATTTATTTGTAAATACATTTGTGATGTCATTCTATACAGTATACTGAAGTCCTGACCTTTTTTGCTATTGTGCTATATTTGGCATTTTCCTATTAATTTCAGACTAGTTTTCCTTTGACGTCAAGTAAATACAAAGTGGCATTGCATTGATAGTGTGTTCTTCATATCAAGTCCAAATGTCCATCTGTTAACATTAGATGAGCTGTAAAAAAGGGTGACTAATTATTTGTGAAGTCAAATTAATTTCACTTAAATTAAATTAATTTTCAGTCTCTTATCTGATTGATATGTACAATGATTAGAAAAGGGGAAAAGACTGAGCTATAAAACATTAAGGATTCACGACCTTGATAGCATGGAAGTCCTGAAAAGCATTGAGCGTTCTCATCATAATAAATAAAAATTAAACATGAAACACAACTGATGCACACATTCGTCAGCACTACAATCCTTCAGGCTTATACCTCCATTGTGCAATGTTGTTGCTTCATTTTTAGCTGGGTGAAAAGCCATCTTACCTTGAAACTTCATAATGTTGAGCTTTTCAACCAAATGTCAACCGGTTCACAGTTTGAAAGCATGCGTAAGAAGACTTGTAAGCAAAATATGCAGATAAGGTGAATCAAACATTTTTAACAGAATTTGATCTTAAGTCTTTCTTTTTTTACATCAAAGATGAATGCCGTAGGATGTAGAGATGAGGCTGCCCCTAATAATAAACGACTCGGTGTGTGTGAGGCGTGTACCCAACTTGTAGAGTGCCTGTCCGCTCACATAGGTGACTTTGAGAGTTGCTGCTCCTACAGGCGTGTGTGGGTGGAGTGTGTGCCTGTGCAAAGTGACACACCATCACGGGCTCAGGCAGTTCGCATAACACCAGTCCCTAAGGGTAGTCAGCGCTCACGGAGTGCCTGCACAGATTAATCACAGGTCACGAGGGTGATAGGATCACGATGTGTGTGTGGATGTGTGTTTGTGTGTGTGTGTGGCTATAAGCCGTCCACATTAAAATGCCATCTGAGCTCGGCACTGAAAATGGTATTTCAGTGCATCTATTTAAAACACATTGAGCGATGCTCTCGCTCAATAGCATCATATACCCATATGCATTATTTATGACCGCCATTTCCATTATGCCGGCCTGTGGGGAAGACAGGGGAGAGAGGTGGAGGCTTGCTGGAACAGCACGTTCTAAGTGATGTCACCAGGTCCAGAGGATTGGGATGCGCCCGGTGTGTGCAAGCAGTTTAGCAATACAATTCAGGATAATAACAGTACAATACACAAAGAAACAGTCTAGGGGTCACTGGGCCCAGGGAACGTGTTTTTCGCTGATAAATGACTAATCGCTGCATAGGTTTTGCTATTTAATGATCACAGATGTAGTTCAAGTCGAACGCTTGCACGAAAACATCTATCTGTATCGCAGGATGGCACAGATTATACTGAAATACCAATGGCTGGTGTTCGTGGATTTCTGGTGCTTAGTCATAGGGGCAGGCCTGGAGGGAAAGTGTGTATATTAAAGAGAGGAGAAGTGAAAATGAAATCAGCAAAGCAACTCAATCTTGTGGTGAGATAGAGAAGAGATGTGTTTGTGTGAGAATGAATTTGAGAGATGTTTCTCTACTAGTGTGAATGAGTGTGTGTGTGTGTGTGTGTGTGTGTGTGTGTGTATTTGTCATTCTTTTTCCATACTGAGAATAGATCCATCTTCTTCTCATGCCTTATATAAACCCTTCTTTTCGTTGTACATACTCTTGTGACTAGACCATTCAAAAAAATAAATTCAAATTTATTTATATAGCGCTCTTAACAACAGTCATTGTCACAAAGCACTTCACATATAAATATATATGCGATACAGATAGATTCAGTCTCCATATGGTCTTGCTTACTGGCAAAAAATTCACCATTTGCATGGTATGCTCTAAAAAAACTAAAAAAAAACTAAATATTACAAACTATAGGCGTGGGCAAATTTGAGGGGGCAGTGGTATCACTTTGGTCTAAGTGATTAATCCCTGCATTGGTGATAATGAGATTGGGGGGTTCAGATCAGCAAAGCCTGAAAGAACTTGCTATTGGGCATTGAGCAAGTCCTTAACCCTTAAATAATGGCGGTGCCTGTAATTAGAAACCTAAGCAGCTCTGGATAATGTAAAAAATGGCAGTATGTATTCCTTTTGGACATTTATACTGTGTTTGATACTATACCAGCCATCATCATTTCCTATCTACACATCTGTTTGTTGCGTATATTTGTTATGTTTCCCTGGGTGTACATTTGCCAAGTCATATCAGAATCAGATCTTCAGTTTAAAGCATGGTGTGGCACACTACTGTTATGACAGGTGGATAATGAAGATGCTACTTGCAACAGTAGTGAATTTGGGGAGGCTGAAGCTGATTGTGTTAGAGGTCATGGTTTGGATGGAGCAGGAGGGGAGGAGCAGAGAACTGATAAATCACCATTAGCAGCAGGTGAAGTTTCTATGTCCTGTTGGGCGTCCTTAGTGACTGTCACTGTGGCAGCAGTGCCGTGAAACTACTTAACATCTATTGGCTTCTCTGCAGTTCAAGTACAGATGGATGGATAGATATCTCTCCCTCTAACTCTGCACCCCCCTCTTTTTCTCCCCCTCAATTACTCCCCCTTTCTTTTCTTTTCACTCTAGAATTAGATCTGGTTAATTTACACACATGCTTGCTGGGAAGAAGTGATCTGTAATGATGTGAGAGTGCTGGCTGTGAGTGTGAGAGATGAATAGTAATGAAGCGCTGTTATATATAAATATATATATATATATATATATATATATATATATATATTTCCTAATATATATATTTCCTAATTAATATGTATATATGCAAACTTTATGTAATTTTATTAAATATTGAAGATATTGACAAGTGAATGACAAGTGTGTCAGAGTCTAGGGAAGTCTGAGTGATACCATATAACCGTTTCTGAGAGTGTACGTACTGTTGCATGAGCGAAGAGAGCTGTCAGACTTTCATCCTACGCATAGTGTGTGTTTGATCATAGAGTTAGTGTGTGTTTGATCAGAGACATGGTGTGTGTTTGATCATGGACATAGTTTTTGTTTGATCATGGACATGGGGTCTGTGCTATGTGGTGCTATCTGGTTCAATGGAGCCTCTTCTACCAGCTGTGCCCATGTGTGTATGTGTGTGTTTGGCGTGTGTGTTTTAACACCGGATTGTGACCCATCTTCTGCAGCAGTGTTAGAAACATTTGCTGGCAGCTGGCCCCTGTCATGAAAGGGGAAGTAACATACATGCATAAGAATCCCCATGACTATACATAGCCTCTCCTTCACCAAAGCTCCTACTGGGCCACCATGCAGTTTCACAGGTGTGCCTAGCCGCTCCAGGCAAATCGACAAATCCACACAGGTGTAGACATCAACCATTGCCGCACTGCCTTGTGGGTAGGTCTATGAAACGTAGAATAGGAAAGCAAACCCTGGGAGTAAAGCAGTCTGTGGCAGCATGGTTTCAGGTCTGACTTCCTGCAGCGTCTAGTTCTCTTCTTATTGAAACAGACCTCTTTCATTTCATTTCAAATCAGCGTAGTTGTATTTAAGTACTGCTTTTTGTACAATAGTCACAGAACAGCAAATTCCAGGGTTCAAACCCTTTGAACTAGTCTACCGTGACAGCGGCAAAAAATGGCCTCTGTTGTAAACAGGTAGAAACGTTGGCAGCAACCAATATTCAAAACCCACTTTGGTCGTTAAGATGAGCTAATCAAGCTTATTGCATTGATATTGACCATCGAATGACAATCTTTTGTTATATACAGGACATACTTACATGCACACCTTAAATGTATCAGCTCATCTCAGTGCTATTTTGGGTGGTGTTTCCAACATTTCTGGTGGCATTAAGATGTGCTAACACACATCACCTAGGACATGACATAGGTGTGTGAGTGTGTGTACAACAAAAGACTTAGTGGTTAGATGGTCGATATAAGTTCTAGAGATCACTGCAGGTTCAAGTGTCCTGGTGTTCTTGCCGTTCAATTCATCTATTAGATAATCGAATGGCTTCCTCTAAAGTGCTGGCAAAAAGCCAGGTTGCCTCTTTTCAGCAGAAGATAAGTAGCTGTGCTTCCCCCTTGTGAAAGAAGCCTTCCTTAGAAGCTTAAAACAAAATTCATCTGCGCCTTGCAACATGGAATATGAAGACTCTACTGGATCCAGACTCTTTACGATACAAATATTTGCATTCTCATCCATGATGATTGCACCACAACATAACCAGCATAACTGTTAATACTGAAGTTCTTAGCAAAATGTCCGCATGAAGCATCTCATAGAAAGGAGGGTGGCTGCTATACCTTCTTTTGGCAAAGATACCCATGAAAAGTTAAATATCTATTCTGCATGATGGACAACTTAAAAGAGACTGTGTCTGAAATTAGAAATTAGAAAATTTGCTTAATTGTAAACTCATCTGCTTCATTACAAACTAGGGTGCTGCTAGTTCCATTAACAAGAATATTAACAAATATTTGAAGCTTACTGCCTGTTTTACTCTAGTTTACTGTACCAGTAGCTGTTATCTAGGAAGCAAGTGAGGTCGGTATTATAACAAGGTTTTTTTTTTTTTTAATCATTATAGCTTTACATTTGTATACACATTGTAAACAATGTGTATACAAGTCATGCTCATAATGCTTATGTGGAAGAGTATTGCAGCCCTAGTGTTGGATGCTGTTTAACTGTTTAACAACGAATAACATGTCGTTTTATCTAGAATAAGATTTATCACAACAAATACAAATGGTGCCTTAAGTTAAAAAATAGTTCAATTCCGTATCTTGATTGAAGTGGTAGTTGATGATTGGAGTAAGGCTTGTTGGTTATACAATGTTCTGTTCTTTTCAAATTGCAGCCACTGCAATGATGGAAATGACAGCTGTTTAAAGGAATTATTATATTGCATATCAGAAATAGCCACTGCGCCTCTGCTTAAAGAAGGTAATAAGATGTGAACAAAGGCTTGAAAACAGCAATGTTGAAGATCAGGTGTGAAAAAAACCCCTCAATAATATAACTGTGCAAATAGTCCACAGTTACCCACACATAAATACAGAAGGAAAGAAAAACAAGGAGAAAAATTATTGGCACAGATATAAATAAAGGTGTATAAAGGGATATAAGGATATAAAGGAGACGGACTGAAGCAATTGCATACAAATTTGGTTTCCTTCAAGGATTCCCTTTTCCCCTCTCTCTCTCTCCCCATCTCGACCTCACTGTCTTTGTCTCAGAATTTGCACAAACAAAACATCCCATTACTGGCGTCTCTGAGAAAACACAGCTCTCCCAAGTTCCCCACCATGAGCCCAGCAGAGCGCCACAAACAGCGAGCTCAGCTCAGATTCAAAACAAAAAAACACAACCCAACGAAAGAAGGGAGAAATTAACAAGGGGATCCAGAGCTCTTGTTATGCTAAGAGCGCTCAGACCGGGCGCGAGTTAATTATGGCTGACATTTAAAGGACGCCACTTGTGGCGCTGGCCTGTGAAAGAGGCCGGTCTTGTGCTAATTGAGTTTGTGTTGACAGCTCCTCCCCTCGTGTCACGTTCCAGTTCGGACACGAGGACTAGAACCCGATGGGAGCCTGTGTGTGTGTGTGTGTGTGCTCTGCAACTCAATGAGTTTTGAGTAGGTCCTTTAATGGCAGTCTGAGATGAATTCCATTTCATGCACGTCATGTCACTTGAGCGGATTTGGTTGTTTCAGTAATTGGTTACTTGCTTTCTTTTAGCAAAAGCTGTGCAGACCGTGAGGTGTGTGGAGGCAGAGGTTCATGTGCTTCGCCAAAGTGAGCAATCCAAGTTGAATTTTGAAAGGATTTTCAGAACCTTACAGAACTCAAGTTGACTGATTTGTTTTGTCATAGAATTTCACTGAATTGAGAAATGTATTTGCATAGCCTTTTATGCATCGTGACCACTTGAGTAAACTGCCATACAGTATATCTTCTAGACAGTAATATCTTCTGTTGGATTAGATCAGAAGCTTGAATGGATTTTCGTACATTAATGCATAAAATGTGTATATTATAGTAAAAAGTTTATATTTTTATATTAGAGTTCATCTGGATAGAGATGCATAATGAACAAGCCCACTGTGGCAAGAGGACCTGTTCTTTCCCTATCAAAAGTCTTTATTCCAGCTAGTACTAGTCTCAGCATGAGACCTGTTCTAAGCAATGCCAATTGTCTTAATGCCTAGACTTATAATTAGTTAGTCTTAACCCTAGTGTAAATTTTCAACATGTAACCTTTAGGCCTAAATAATCGATTGCCTTAACCTTAATCTTAGTCTTAGTTGTTTAAGACATAGTTCTGGCATTTCCTCGACTTTACTGTTCACCACGATAAACTAGTACCCTTGTAGTCTTGTGTACCAGTCTACAGTTGGGTTCATACAGTCTGTGTAAAAGGGGGAAAAATTTAGGTGACTGTAATCTAGTCCCAGGTCTGTGTGTGTATGTGTGACTGCAGAGGAAAGTCTCTCTCACTGTATCACTGTCTTGCACACACCTGGCACTCTGTACTGCAGGTTGGTTAATCACTGGCTGCTTTGGGGTTAATTGGCCTCCATTCGTATGGTCCTTAGAGAGAGAGGGAGGGAGAGAGCGAGCATCTGTAGCCTGAGCAGGTCTGTTATTACTGTTATTATGTCCCTCATGCACACAGTAATACTGGACACCAGCTGTACCTTCAGGTCATAATAATAACCTCAAGCCCCAGGTGTGTGTGTGTGTGTGAGCAAGCTTTGGCCAGCTTTATTTGTATGTATAGTGCATGAGATGTCAGAAAACGTCAGGGGTTTCCAATACGCAAGTGTGTGTGTATGTTATGGAGAGATTTTCATGTCTTCAGAAGTTCTTTTTTATTCTTGAATGCATCAGGGTCAGTTACACAGATCTAAAATGCCTGTCTCACTCTCTCTTCCAGCGATGGCTGACTTCCATGTGCACCCGATCTCAGTGAGAGCTGACTTGGCCGGTGTGGCACGTTTTCAGTGCCAAATCCACGGCCTGCCCGAGCCTGTCATCAGCTGGGAGAAAGATGGAAGACCCGTGGACACCAGCGATGAGAGGTCTCTTTTCAAACACACACACAAAGTTCGCAAAAAGCTCTTGCTATATTTGTGGTTTCCTACTACATTTTAATAATATTATAACAACTTGGGACCTTGCTCAGTGTTTCCATGGTGGTTTTAGGCTTTGCTGGGATTAAAACCCCGAATCTTATGCTCACCAACACAGGGTTTCCGGCACTCAGACTACTGTGTGCTGCTACACATACATCTACACATTATTCTAATCTGGCCTCAATAGCAAGATGTGCTGACTCTTTTTAGTTTTTAAATCAAAACGGAAACTCATGAGGATGCATCCTCAAAAATGTCTTCCCAAAGCCACAAAAATCAGACAAATTTTAGGCTTTCCAGCTTTCAGGGTGAAGTCAGTGGAGTCAGCTCACCACAATCACATATTGTTATCCGAATTTTATTCAACACACTTTTTCTGATCGTTACTCCTACAGTTTTTGTGCTAGAAACTTTGTTCCAACTCTAAAATGTGGGGTCTATTGCGGTCTGGTGTGCTTGTATTCACATTTTTGATACACACACTCGTTTGTCTATTTATTGTCCATTTTTCCCCCATAGACTAACATGGAGCTCAAATTTCGGAGGTTTTCTGCACTGCCGCCATTTTTCACAAAGTCACCAAATTCCCATATGGACGTTATTTGAGGCCCATCACATATCTGTAACCACCATGACCTGCACTTGTCTTTTCATCCTTTTTTCTGTCGTTTATTTTTCCCCTAGGAACCCATTCATTTTTTCCCATTAAGAATACATGGGATTTGGGATTTGAAAGCGTTCCTTCGTCTGTTTTTGCACAACAGTCAACACGGTTCTTATGCCACCTCAGACCACCTCACTGAACACACATCTAAATCTGTTTAGACCTGCACTCGTCTTTTTCTTACTTTTATCATCCCTCATTATTTCCCTTCATTCTTTCCCTTTAATGCATTTTACTCAAAGTCTTTCTTGGTCAGTTTTCATGTCACAGCTGCAAAGCTTGTGCAATCACATTGGCATTTTTTCTTGCAGAAATGCATCTCTAGTTAGTCTAGTCTAGTTGAAAATACCTGAAAACCTGCCCAATACATCCAACTCACCCCCAACTTTGGACCAACAAATTGTCCGTCCTCTTTGGAGCTTATTTCACAACCTTTGCTAATCTGACTATCTACTCCTAACAGGCATAGTGAACATACTGTACACACACACACACACACTCTCTCACCATTCTCTCCTGGTATCTGCTTGCGTAGGTACACACTCCTGCCTACAGGTGTTCTACAGATAACAGGAGTTGGCCCGGAGGACAGTGGCGTGTTCTGCTGTGTCGCTCACAACAGTGCTGGAGTTAAACACAGCGCTGGAGCCCGACTCACAGTGTCAGGTGTGAACACACACGCCCACACACACATACAACCTCATTAAATAAGGACAAACCCTTTCAATGACAGAGAATAGAAAGTGTACCCACAGTCTACTTTTTCAATTTTCTGTCCTGACGTGGTCATAATTTCTCAATTCAACAACCTTAACACCTTCTCTCTCTCTCTCTCTCTCTCTCTCTCTTTCCAGGCTCCCAGTCTTCTGTTTACAAAGATCCCATGATCCTCGTTGGTCCTGAGAACCTCACTCTCACTGTGCACCAGACTGCCATCTTGGAATGTGTTGCCACAGGTTACCCGCGACCCATCGTGTCCTGGAGTCGGCTGGGTAAGTCTCATTTGCACTCAGTCTCGCTTATTATTCACCCGGGTTCAACATGTGTGCCACTAATCATGCTAATAAAAACCCACACACAGCCACAAGGATAAAAAACTTTTCTAAGCCACAAGCGTTTGACACACCTTCATTTACATTTATAATAACAGCATCTTGTGAAACTCAAACCTCTTACATTTCCTAATTGCAATGACATTCTCCCTGAAGCAACTTGGGGGTGACTGCGACTTCACCCCCAACCTCTTGGTCCAAAATCATCTGACAGTTATTTACAATATAATTGCTTAAATTCCAACTTTTTAGTTGTTTGTCTCTTTTACTTAATGCAAATTAGTTTGAGTTTGCATTTTATATATGAAATGTGGCATATAAAGATTATTATTAGGGATGCACAATATGGGAATTATTGGCCGATGCAGATATTTAGCACGGTTATGTCTGCCAATGCCGATATCGATGCCAATAAATGTGGAAGGCAGAATTGAGCACGAGCACAGGCAGAGTTAAGCATGTAAAGACAAGATATTTTACTCACCAAATGCCATAGTTTTGATATTTCTAATACAGTGCCAAATCAAGAGGGTGGTCACTTCTCGTGGGGTACCAAGTCTGGTAGGGCACTTGTGATTCTCCATGTGCACTGCCTAGTGAGTGGAGAGTCGTTAAGCTACAACCCCAGCTATTTTCTGAGATGCATACTACTACCTCATAGAAAAGTATGGTAAGAGCACCTAACCTACCATAGTGCGGCAGTACGCGGCTCGGGACACTGCCCATTGCGACCTCACATTCGCTAAGTGAGCAAATTTACTAAGCTCATTCGCTCACATTTGCTAAATGAAGCAAACACTTAGTAAGTTAAAAATTATTTGCACGTGCAGGCAGATTTTTTTGCCAGAACCCGGGGAGCAGTGCTGTAGTACCTTTACAATTTACCGCTTCCAGCTCCCTAACCGTTATACCACCAACTCCCCCGTCATCCGAAATGTAATGGTGGAATCAGCATGTGTAACCTTTTCCATCTTCAAGAGCCTCCTGAAGCCTCCTCTTCTTTGGGGCAGTTGGTACGTAATGGTTAGGGTGTTTGCCCCATGATCGGAAGGTTTGAATCCCATGACTGGTAAAGGTACCACTGAGGTACTCATGAACAAGGTAATGTCCCCAAGCGCTGCCGATGTTACCTGCCCACTGCTCCTTCACAGATGGGTCAAATGTGCTGTGGTGTGGTGTGTTCACAATGACAAATAATCACTCACTTTCACTTTTCAGAGAGCACCTCTTCTCTTAGACCTCTGCCCATGCTGTATTATTTCTGTCCAAAATTACCAAAGGATACCTTCATCCTCCTACACTTAGCACCTCGTACCCACTTGTTAGTTCTTCCACAGCCCCACACTTGAATGTTTTTACCAACTGTAAATCCCTTCGAATAAAAGTGTATGCCAAGTGTAATGTAATGCATTGTTGATGTTGGAATATAATGAGAGAATTGGAAAGATATGGAAACTTAACCTTGAAACAGTCTTTCTGAAGAGCTCACCATGCCAAGCTTTTTGTGTAAAGATGTTTCTATAAAGTCATTCAAGTTGATCTGAATCAGCCTGAGCATGTTAATGAATGCAGAGAAAACAAGTCCAACTGCTTTCCAGTGGACGCTGTAGAGTGAGGAATTGTCTTTGTGTGTATGTGTATATTTATCTTTGTGCCTGTGAGTGAGTTTGTATGTGCATGAGCTTTAGTATGTATGTACAAGCATGTTCTCGTGTGTATGGTAAAACACATCAACGTGTGCACACATGCGTGTGTTGATCTGAACATTTGTCTTTCCACCCTATCTATCAGTAATGGAGCTTATCTATCTCCATTTAACTACACCGTGATGTCCGCATACATTATGTAGATAAGTCTTTTGTGCCCTTCTTTAAAAATATCTAAGGAAATATTTTAACATTATAACGTTAATAGCAACATTAATACGTGTTAATGCAGTATTTAAGTTCTCATTAGTATTAGTATTAGACTACATCTTTATATCTAGACCCCTTTTATGAGATCTAAGCATTTAAAATCAAATTCGTATTCATTGTTTCATTGCAGTTTAATTATGATAGATCCTATATGATGATTTATGTGTCTAGCTTTCATTTCATTTACCTTTTTTAACAGTCTGTTTTTGTTTTAATCACAACAGAACACTTGGAGTCTGATTGTATCACAACGCAGACCGAACACTAGCGGCTCTGATTGTATCTTAAATCGTAATTACCACTTTGTACAGTAGACTTAATGCCGCGATATCAGATCTCACGGTCTTTCCTTGCCATTACCTGATCGGATTTACTTGCTCTAAATGTAAATGGCTGGCCTTCTCTGTAAGCAGTGATGATAATCAGATTGTGGATATTGCCTTGCAGAATCTTGCTGGAATTAAATGCTAACAAAATGGGATTGGATCTGGCCATATTGGATTACAAAGAGAGAGAGGGAGGGAGAACATTGATGGAGGGATGAGAGAGGGGGAAAAAATAAAAAGAGTATATACTGGGTTTGATAGCTGTGTTTAAAGCCAGCACTTAATGCTTCTTAGTGTGTCTTCTTTATATTATGTTTGTATTGATATGCCTTTTTGTTTTAATGAGCTAAAATACTCTGTGTGTAGATGAGCCAGAATACTGCAACACACAGCCACAAACATCAATACACACTGTAACAATGTTGTTTTACCTTCTTTATTATCTTTCTCCATCTGATTCCTTTTCAAGATAAAACATTTCTTTTGGTTATAATGGAATTGAAACTGACTTTCCTTTCGTTATCACAATTAATTAATCATTAAAGCTTATAGCGAAAATGTTCCACTTAGCATGCACACTGCATCGCAGACAGTCTCTAAAAAATTCTCATCAGTATCCATTTCACTGTTGAAAGAAATCTGACAAACTACCATTTAGGTTTAAGTAGTATTGGCATCACTGCCACAGTAATGGCCATTTTCAGTTGACAGGCACAATAAAACCCTACAGAAAGCACAGTGTGGCCCCGGAACAGAATATAGTGAAGATCGTTAGTCACGGCCAGATCCTTTAAGCTCTGAGGGGTCTTTTTATCTTTCTAAGAATCTTCTTGTAGCAGTTTTCTTTTGCAGAAATATTAGACACCATCAGACCATATACATATGCTGCCTTGGATAATTTGTTGTCTGTACAAACCCCAGTGAGCTGTATAGTTTTTAGCCAGTTATCTTTATCATTCTTATTTTGATTGCTGAGTAATAGCAGCCACCTTAGTATTCTCATTTTTTCTTTTTGTTCTTTTTAGTCTCGTTCTTCTTACTTTTTGCACCTTTCACCTCTGTTTTCAGAGGCTTTTTCAGTTTTCTCACGTTTGACATTTTCGGCTCAATAACGAGACCAGGGCTGCTGTGTTTCCTGTCAATTCCTTATTTTGCCTCCAAGGGTGTACCAGCATTAAGAAGTATTGTGTATTACATTTCTTGTGGTTAGCACCAATATGAGCTTTACTTTCTTTCAACAGATCACAGATTAACAGCCAAGCCAACTATTATGAGCAGAAATATCTATAAACAGCCTTTAGCATTTCTTCTTTCTACCCGTTTCAACATTTTATCCCTTTTGTAGCACACAAATTCTTCAGGAATGGCTAATTTATAATAACATTCAAAAGTTAATCTGCAATTTAGGACTATGTTTAAACAATCAGCATACATTTTTACAGGTAGTTAGAGTGAGAAAAGCTTCAAGTAGGCAGTAGATTCACTATTACTGCTTGGTTGACGTTATCATAGCAACCAATATTTCTGTGGTCAAATTCTAACCATTAATAAAGGACTAATGGTGAATTAACCAATAGTAAATGGTGACTGATGGTCTCTCAATATATAATTGTCATATAAATTAAAAACCCAGCTGCTCACCAGAGGGTGCCCCAATCCTCTCTTGCATCTGTCTTGTGTGGTATGTCAGTCAGTTTCCTCTGTCCAGTTTCCTGTGTCCTGATTGGATCCTTCATCTTATTATTAGTTTCACCTGTGTTAGTTACACTTAGTTCTTAGTACTAGTTTCTTGATCTGTTTGTTTAAAGTGAAAAGTGTGAAAGTGAGTGAGTATTTGTCATTGTGAACATACCACAGCACACAGTGCACCACAACGAAATGTGACCTGTGCATTTGACCCATCCGTGAAGGAGCAGTGGGCAGCTAACAAGGGCAGTGCTTGGGGCCGGTACTTTGTTCATGAGTACCTCTGTGGTCACTTTACCAGTTTGGGATTTGAACGGGCAATCTTCTGATCACGGGGCGAACGCCCAACCGTTACGCCACCAACTGCCCCTAATTGGTTATTTGGTTTATTGGTTTAGTTCCAACCTCCAATTAGCCCAGTTCTGTTAATCTATTGGTTTAGCATTTAGCATCTTGTTTGGTTTAATCACTAATTTTAGTGTGTACATGTTTTTCAGCTTAGTTAGTCTGCTATTTAGGCATGTCTCCATGTTGGCATGCTGTATTTTGTGTTTTTGGAGAGAAAGAAGAGACGTTTTCAGTTTATTGTTCTGAAGCCATTGAGCTCATTTATTGTGCAATATTTCAATGAAGAATGCTTTGCACTGGCGCCACCATCTCCTGTGTCACGCTAGCGTCTTTATAGGAAATATTTTGCTATAAAGTATCCAGAAGTATCCAGAGATTGTAAGTGCACACACATATCTGCATACATCCTGTCCTTAATGTTATAACTGGAAACTTAGTCACAAAAAAAAGAAAGTCTTTTTTGATACAAAAGACCAAAAGACCAAATTTTTTTTCAAGAAGTGCCCATTTCCCATTTGTGGACCCAAACTGTGCATTTTGATAGAAAAGTGACAGATTAATATGCATGTCTATTCATTTCACCATTTTGTGTTTTTAAAAATCAACTATATTTTAAAATATAGCTATAGCTCGATTCTCTTAAAAGCAGTTGGCATCGCTCTCTCTTAAATCCTCTTGTGTTTGAGGAATAACTGTCAAGTTTGCTTGGAGCCTTTTTATAAGTAGCTTGCCGTTAATCAGGCTCTAACATAACACATTTAAACACAGCATAACTTGATTTGGCAGATGTCAGCCAATTATTACTAGTCATTTTGAGTTATGCCTTGCTGACACCCGACAGGCTGCCATCTCAACATACAGCCTAATAATAACATAGATAAAGAGGATGACAGCGAAACTCATGACCAGTAAAAAAAAAAAAGAAAAATAAAGACATAGTCAGTAGTGTCTGTGACAGAAGAAATGACAGCTTCCTATTTAGTTTAGATTGTTACACACAGATTCAGGGTCAACATTTATAATTTGTTTACTGACTCAAAGCACATTGAATGGATGTTTGATGCTGGGAGCCCGTCACACACATACACACACATTTATGTGAACAATCAAGACTTCTGATGATTTCTAATGACTATAAATTTATTTTATTAGTCTGACCTTAACCCTAAACCTTACTGTGGTCCAGTTTTAATTTTGCTAATGAAAAGTATGATGTACAATATTTGTTTCAATTTAATTAAATTTTATTTATGTAGCACTCTTAACAGTCATTGTCACAAAGCACTTTATATATAACTGGCCCAAACCCCCAACAAGCAAGCCTGAGGCGACAGTGGCAAGGATAAACTCACTAGTAGGAAGAAACCTTGGGAGGCACCAAGACTCGGAAGGGGACCCCATCCTCGTCGGGGCGAACGGGGTGTAGGAACATTCAATACACGAGTAAACATTAGTTCAAGATTAATCGTTAATTAATCATTTTTAATGAAGTGAAGATATAAAGATAGTCCAAAGGATGCTTTCGAATCCTGAGTCGTTGCTGGAGCCGCTTGCTAAGATCCACTCAGCAACATTAACTAAAATTTGTTCAATTTTAAATTTGGAACAGCCTTTTTTGACTAAGATGAAATATTGGAATTAAAATAGCTAAAATATAACTAAAATAGTTTTTTGATAATAAAGCTCTGACAAAACATATGCTAGTTTTCATGAACAAGACAAGACATGACCGCAATATTAACTTATGGACTGTGAGACATTCAAAATGCTTATAGTATATTATATATTATAATAGAATATCACAGAATATTAACCTGTGATTGGTTATGTTGGTTGAGGGGTGTGTCAAGATGCAGCCCCAGACAAACAGATGTTGATGCCTTAAACCAACAACCAAGATCTGATCTAACTAGATCTAACCCTAAACCTGATTCATTCCTAACTCACCACGCACGCATGCACACAGGATTCCAGTCTTTTTTCAGCAGATCACACACTAGTGTGCCTCCCATGAAAACACACACACATGGGTGCCATGGCAACACGACTGTCCTGCGTCATTGGTGCTCGTGTGCCGCCTCCCATGTCCCTTTTGATAAAGCTCCGCCTCCAAACCCCTCACTCTGTTTGGCCTCATTGCTTTCATGATTTGGAACATGGTGCATGACTGATAATATGGCAAGCAAGACACAGGACAATCTCTCCCTCCCTCTCTCTCTCTCCCCCATCTCTTTGTCTTTCTGTCTAGCTTTCAATCTCTCTTTTCTCATCCCCCTCCCCCAACTCTTCACTCCATCACTATGTTTCTTTTATTTCCCCAGAGATTCTTCTTGTCATATTTTAAGTGGTGGTCCTCAACCAGCAATTATTTATTAAGCAAACCATTAATCACTCTCCCGCAACCGAGTCACACCCATGTTGACAGCCTTAAAGCAGCTCCTTTGTTGAGATGTTGGATTGCAGGCATTTCATTTGTCCTCAGTGAATCCAGAATGTTAATATGAAAAATGAACACTAGTTTCTATGACTGATTTTCCCAATATGCTATGAAAAAAGAAAAATATCAATTTCAATAGAATGTTTTGTAGTTGTTTTTTTCTAAATATTTTGTCACAAACAGGAGTCTTGCAGTATAGATACAAAATTCTCTTATGTACGTAAAATGCAGTTTTTGCAACCAAATAAACATATTTTAGTTCTGTGTAACTTTGATCAGTTCCTTGACTGCTAATCCTGTTTTTGTCTGGCAAGTAAAATTCTTATAGCCGTACTTCAATGCACATTTTATTACGTTATTAGTTAGCCTTTTATATTTACCGCTCACAATATAATTCATAAGGTGTGTTATATGTGCTTTTTTGTACACTGGACAAGAGTCATATCAGTGTTGGTGAGACAACAATACAATTTACTTTGACATTCATTTTGGCATTTCTTTGACAGATGGACGACCGATTGGAGTTGAGGGGATTCAGGTCCTGGGCACTGGCAACCTGATAATCTCTGATGTTCGGGTGCAGCATTCAGGCATCTATGTTTGTGCTGCCAATAAACCAGGAACTCGTCTGCGACGGACTGCTCAGGGCCGTCTGGTGGTGCAAGGTGAGATATTTCTCCCTAAACTAACCAATTTGTGCACTCTACAACAAATCACCGATCAGTCCTCACTCTTGAAATATTGATAGGGCCAAAGGTGTTGTTCCATCATGCAGCCCTATAACACCTTTCCAACTACGATTGACAAAGACTTTGACCACCACTGGCATTATCCCTTTGAGCAATCGGATCAGCTGGGAGATGGCCAGGCCGGTCTTTGTCTGAAAGCTTCAATGTGGCTCTAAGATAGCAGGAAGCTCCAAGCTTCAGGTCTGTTTTCCCATTGATCGGGAGATCACACCTCCTCGGGGCTGATAGTGGAGCTACGGAGCGGTCAATACTTCATTTAATCTTCTTGATCAGTGGGAGGCAAGGCCACTGCATTACACCACTCTGTGATGAGAAGCCTTGTCATTAATTGTGCATCAATGACTTTGATCTCCTCATTAATCTCTCCGAGCAGGAGGAATGGCATCTTCACCTCAGGGTTGATCAGAGACGAACAATGATTTTGTTTTCAGTCAGTGGCACGTGCGTGCGAGATCAGAGCAATGTTTGAAGTTTCAGCAGTGGACAATTGTGAAAC
Organism: Distichodus sexfasciatus; assembly: GCA_032718565.1. NCBI lineage: Eukaryota > Metazoa > Chordata > Actinopteri > Characiformes > Distichodontidae > Distichodus > Distichodus sexfasciatus. The sequence continues at coordinate 64,816 of JAVGVS010000662.1, read as the reverse complement.
CAGACTGATCCAGCCTGGTCAAATCACACTGCTCACCTCAAGTTATGGTCACAGTAGCGTGAAAACATGTTTGCATCTCATTTGCTTCAATTATAGCTGCATGACATGGAAATCAGACTCAAGACTTCCAATTTGCAGGCTAAAAAGGAGACTAGAAAAGAAGCTGTAAAGCTGTAAAGTAAGAATGCAAATGAGACCCAAATGTATATAGCATTTTCCTTTACCTTTCTTAAATAAACAGGCACATCTCGTTTGATGCTCAAGATGCTCTGATATGGTGGCTGTGGGAATATTATCTTGCGATGTCAAATTCTTCCGAATTTACTGCCGGCTAACTAAAAGTAATGACGCTTCCAACTTTTCTACTTTTTTCATTAACTTAGCAAGGCTACTTTTAAATAGCTTTTCCAGTAACTATTTCTTACAAATTGCTGTGACACAATGCTACATTGTTTAAAATAATACAATTATTTTTCTCTCTTTACAAAGGTGAGTATTTTCCACTAGAATGTGTTTTTGATTTACAGAAGAGGCATCTGATAGACTACTGTATTGTGCGCTGCACATACTCTACCGAATGTCATTAATAAAGTTTGTAATTTGACATTACATAATTGTAACATTGTTTGTTGGCAGCAAACAAGAAATGGTGGCACCAGTGCAAAGCATCCTTTTACGCCATGCCCACACCTACACGGGTATTTCTGAAAACTGAGATTTTCCGTTTTTCCGCGCCCACATGAGCACGTTTTCAAAAATATCTCCGTCCACACGCAATCGCAAAAAACACTGTCAAAAGCATGCCTTGCATTGTAGATGAAAACCTAATGTAGACATGCCGCATACTGTGACATCATATGAGTGGCGCACAGTGTGACGCGAAACGGTCCGTTTTTCAAAATCTTTGTTTTTCTTGTCCACACCGAAATGCAGAAACATAGTTTTTAAAAACCTCCGTTTTCACTGACCCAAAACGCCGTTTACGTGTGGACGAAAGGCCAAAACGCATAGAAAAACCTCAGTTTTCAGAAATACCCGTGTACGTGTGGACATGGCCTTATTGAATATCAAATTAAAACAGCTACGGTGGTCACAAAACAGTAAACTGATTTTTTTCGAGAACAAGCCAACATGTAGCACACCAAAATACCAGGTTAGAGTAATAGTGGACTCACATGACTAAACAGGGGACTACCGGTGCTTTCATACCTATATTTGGCTCTGATTCAGGGAGTGAAATGGTACAAAGAGTTTGTCATGGCGCGGTAGAAACTGGAGCAGAGGATACACTTGCAGGTGAAACGTAGGCAGTTTATTGAGGAGGAAGCAGGCAGGGTAAGTCACACGTGGGGCGAAAAAACGGGAAAAAAAACCCACAGGAGACACGGGGTGACGAAACCAGGGCAAAAATATACAGACAAAATCAGAGAAAAAAACACACGGACCAAAACAGGACAAAAACAAAAGTACCAAAATAACGGGGGACTCATGCTCCCAGCTCACGACACCCTTAAAAGGGGAATCCTCCGTGGACAAGCAGAAAGAGCGTTAAACCGAAGCTCTAAATCCCACGAGGCGAAAAACAGGCGATCTAGACTCTGAGGAAAAGCGGACGGGGAACTTCTGGGAGACGCGAGCCTGGGAAAAAAAACACAAGAGAACCAGGTGAACTGAATACTGAAACGGGAACAAAACCAAACGTAGCATCCAAACACACGCATTTATGATGGTGACAGACAAGGGGAGACCCGGGTCGAACTGGGTTAAAGACTAAACAACCAAACTAATGAGTGAGTGCACCAATCCCAAACTGAAAGTAAATGAGGCGCAGGTGAATAACACGGGGGTGTTCTAAACAGACACTAACCTACTAGGTAGGGAGCATGCAGTGCAGACAACAAACGTGGAAGTGGGGTGCGCTCTAAACGGGGAATGACTACTACCGAGGCGGCATGAAGTGAAGACACAGAAACAGGGAAAGGTAAGGCTAACCGTAGACACACAAGGTGGACTAGACACAACAGGGATGGCACCGAAAGTGAACCCAGAGGACAGAACAAATACCCCCAGGTCAGAACTCCGGTGATCATGGGCCTAGGACGACTGGCGAGGGGGACGCAGCCGTGACAGGCTTCAGATTACTTTGTTTCGATTCGTGTTCATATTTCGATTCTGACATGCCTGCTAGACTATGCATTTGCAAACAATTTTGTGGTCAGAAATTTGGTGGATTTATCAGCGTTCATATACTCAATATGACCGTGCATCTAGGCTCACGTAGGCCCACTGCTGCCTCCATGGAGCTCCACAACTCATCTTGCTCCCCTTGCTAAATTGCTAAATGTGTTTGCGGCTGGCAGTGGCAATGTTGCGACAGTGCACTGTTTTGGTCATGGATATGTTTGTGACAATACAGGGGTGTGTATCCCAAAGCATAGTTGCTAACTATTTTAGCAACTAATATAGTGTACACTAACTACTAACAATGTTAGGAAATGCACCCCAGGGTAGTTGAATCATGGATAAGTTGTGTTCTCACTGCAAACGAACCGTCCTGTGGAACGATTGCAAGCGTTCTGAGACCACCCTCTCCAAGCGATCTCAGCTCGGTTGATTTGTTCCAGCACAGAGTACATTTGCTGTGTTTATACATGTCCAAACGAACCGCTCCCGGGGGGAACGTTCCAGAACAATGAGCTAGGTGTGAAAGCACACTAAATGAACAAGAACAAGAAGCTAAGTGATTCAACCAAACAAGATACTAAATTATTGAACCAGTGGATTAGCAGAACTGATTTAACACAAGACAGATGCAGGACAGGACTGTCCAGTTGGCTGCTGGTGAAAAGTTTCACTTTTTAAAAAATTATTTGGCTTTAGGAGTATTCTACAGCACGTTACTGCTTTTTCCACTGTAGCTTGTAGTGTAGTTAACTCCTGTATTGAATCAGCAACTTGGTTTTATCTTAGCTTCTTTTAATAATACATAGCTTGTAGCTGAAAAGCTGCTGTTTAAAAGTGGCGTCATAGAATTTCTCCATTTCAAAGTGTGTCCTTTTCTTTCTTTTTCCTCCTCCCACCTCCTTCCTGCTTTTATTTATGCATATATAAATGACAAGAAAAGGGGAAGGTCACTGCATTTATCTCTTTTACACCAGCATCATTTCTACTCAGCTCTTTCTGATAGGTCTCTAATGGCATCCCTGCGTTTGCAAACTGAGCAACTTTGATTTGCTCTGTGGCCATACCATAAGGGCTTTATTGCCTAAATGATTAATCCTATCGTAGCACCAATGTCAATGCTGATGCATCATTTAATGCGGCTACGGCTACAAACGATATGGCAGTAATTGCAGGAAAGGAAATTGCAATATCAAGTAAGCAGCCTCTAATCGGCTGGTAATCACAAATTCCCAGCCAAACTAAATGCAACCTAATTATGAAGTAATGGCCTATTGGATTAACTGCGCTTCTCCGTCAGTTAGAGCTAATGGAACATGGCTGAGGGAAAGGGCACTACCTCATCAGGACGTGGAGAGGGGTTTACAGATTTCTCTCCAAGTCGAAGGTGGAGGAACTTCAAATGTCTTTAAAGTCACTGTAAACCCCTCAGTCCTGAGAACTGTTTCTGTATCACTTAATCAGTCTTAATTGGTGCTGGGTGTTGTATATGGATTCTCTGTTTCCTTCTCTCCCGCTTTCAAATCAGTTTTTCACTGAGGTAATTAAGGTAATGAAATCTGGGGTTTAACCTGAGCCAAGACCTGCTGCCTGCAAATGTGTCCACTGCAACAGTTTCATAACGTGATCAAAACAGCCTCATGCTTAGAAATGCTGTTTCTGTTCCTTCTTTTATTTGCTCTCTTCATTGCCATCTGTTGCTTCTCTCTCTCTCTCTCAAATTCTACTGATACTTTGTTCATCTCACATTACTTTGTGTGAAATTGAATTATTGCCTGAATGTATTCAGAGAAAAAAAGCTAATCAGTATTAATTAAAATAAAACAGATGTTGGGGTTTTCTGGAAATGATTAATCTTTCTTTCTCGTTATTGTCTCTCCAGCCCCAGCAGAGTTTGTTCAGCCTCCCCAGTCTATAGCTCGCCCAGTGGGCACCACGGCCATCTTCACTTGCTTGGCCCAGGGCGAGCCGCCACCTCAGCTCACCTGGCTCAAAAATGGCCAGATTTTGGAACCTGGAGGCCATGTCAAGCTCAGGAACAATAACAGGTGAGATTACACTCAGAGTCTGTCCCTTCTGGCTTACAGCCTTGTTTCAGATATTTTTTATCTTTTTTTTTTTTAGGCATGAATTTTTAGATGATAAGTCAAAATATATTTAGATGTTTAGCTGAAAATTGACTTTTCAACCAAACGTCAAGCAGTTTATAATTGATCTCATTCTAGTCTCACAGTGATTAAATAAAGAATTGCCAAAAATGGATTAATCTAGTTCTGTTCTGGAATGCGTCTGCTTCAGCCGCCCATGCAAAGGCTGATTGCTGGATGATGAGCCAAACGGGTGCATTATTATAAATTGTACAAAAATGATTAGATTGTAGTCCTGTGATTGCACAAACAGTATTCATGTCACGTGTCAGCTCAACATGACATGAGGCGAGGTCACAGTGCAAGCCATTATTTATTGTCAATTCAAAAACTTCAACAAAAACCGGCACAAGGGCCACAAACAAAAAAAAGACTCTTCTTTGACTTACAAAACATGTAGCACACCAACATGGTAGCGTGAGGGTGGACCAACAAGAAACACTGGGAAAACTGAGCTTAAATCCTAAAACAGAAACAAGGGGCTGGATCGATGAAACAAAGGGGAACCAATCAAAAAGCAATCATAAAATAATCAGGGAAAACCAATGAAGTGGCAACAAATCAAAACAGGGGGCTGGCCCAAGCAAACAACAACCAGATGCACAAACTAATGAACAGTGCTCTACCAATCAGATACAATAGAAAGGTGGGACAAAGACTTTGACTGACATGAAGCACGAGACAGGACTGAACACAAGAAACAAACAATGGCGGCATCTGCTGGCCGCTTAACAAATGTCCAGGGGCTGTTATGGCTAAAGTCCAGGGGGGTCATGACAGTTCAATACTTTTTGTTAAAAGTAAAGGACATGTTGGCCTCAAAACATATATATATATATACAATATTGCAATAATATTAATTTTTGCTTAAAAATCATCCTGGATTAAATGACATTATTCATTCATTCATTCGTTCGTTATCTGAATTGCCTAATCCCTATCGAGGTCACGAGCACCAGAGCCTTTCCCGGGACTTTGGGCGTGACACAGGGACCAACCCTGGGCATACAGCAACACTCCACAGGGCACACTCACACAAACACACTCATATCTTATGAGGGCAATTTAGCATAACCAGTCAACCTAAACTGCATGCTTTTGGACTGTGGAAGGAAAACAGAGCACCCTGAGAAAACAAACTCCACAAAGAAAGGCCCTACGGCCAGCCCAGGGATGGAACCCAGGATCTTCTCGCTGTGCCGCACTAAATGATGTTAGAATTTTAAATATTCCGTAAATCACAGCAATGCAAAAACAACAGTGTAGGACCACACTATCTTGTTTGTGAAACCTTTGCTAGCCTTTAGCTTATTTTAGCTTATCTCACTGGAATATTATCTACCTGCATAATTTTGTTCTGGAAGAATCGATACATAATATTTATTCTTAACTCTGGAGATATGTCTAGAGGTAAATGTTTATCCCTAATTATGGACACTGTGGCCAAAGTTGTGAATTTGGCCTGATCATTATTCAGTATTGCTGAAGTCTGTGGATGTGAATGGATTTTCTAATAAAAGCTGCTGTCACAGGTTTTGTCCCGGTGCCATGTTCATTTGCTCTGATGTCTCGGCACCTGGCAGGACTTTTTGCCCATGGGATTGTAATGCTTAGATTGCGTCCGGACCGCCACTCCGCAGCCGCAGTGTGAGAATTGGATTTGATCTTCACGCCTGTCTCTGCTTGTTTGTTGTCTGCCGGGTTATTAGGTTATCTAGCTAGTGTTGAAATGGGACATTTCTGACTTGTGGTGCGGTTCTTTGATTACGATGTTTTGTTTACACCACACATGGGAACTGTATGGTAATAGGTTTTGTAAAGATTGAAACATTGCAGTTTATGTACGGCCTGGGAATGTTCTGGAGATCTGTCAGGTGATGTGCCTGGTGTTGTCATGCTCACCTGTCAGTTTTTGGTGAGGTCTGAAGCCCCATGAGGCTTAGTGCGTGATGAGGTTCTGAATGGCTTTTATTTTGGGTCAGTAGGACAAACACAAAAATGCATCTACAAAAACTGGAGCATGGTATGAATATTTTTCTGTCTGTCTCTCTTTTCATCCTCCTTTAGTTATCCCACAACCTGTGTGTTTTTAGATACCCATGCGAAAACAATTGTGTCTTTTCCCAGATAAAACAATATGAAAAACAGCTTAAAATAAGTGTGTTCTAATAAATTATTTAAAGCTGTGAATATGGTTTTCAGCTTTGGTTTTAATGTAAGTTTGCAACTATTTACTACCTCTATTTATAGGACCTGTAGCGTTTGTGTAAAAAATAGACAGACGAACATATTCCAGAAGGCGCTGTGCAAATTTAATGGCAGCAGCCAGGTTTGTGAAGTAAACGAGCATATCTATGTCAGTCTGTCTCTCATCTCATTAATTCAGTCGACCAAGTCTAAAGCAGTTCTCGTAGCCAGTGAGAGAGAAGTATGAAAAATGGATCATCCACATAACGACACATGAAGTCGCCCTGTGCATCTTTGCCTTATTTACAAGGTTGTCAAACACACTTGGAGTCTCTCTCTGGAGTATTGGAGTAGCACAGTTGTAGATCAGGTTGAGAGAAGAACTAAAACTTATTTCCCTCCCAGAGTTATTTTGTTTTTGTGCAAGTAGATGGTTATGCATTTTGCCTGTATTAAGTCCCATTATTGCCGTTCATTACATTCAGAATAACATTTCTTTGATTACTTTCATACTTTTGATTAGTATGATATGTGATTTTTGATATGATTAGTTGAGTGTATGTTATTATGCACATGCATACAGTGGCTCCCCCCAATGTGAGGGCAGTAAGCTAACCAAAGTGGCAGTAAAGCAGCATTAAGCTGGACGCCGACCGCCATAAAAGAAGGAGACGTGCCTTGCTGTTACAAAAACTGAAGGAAATGCGTAGAAACGCATGAATGCCATTTTTTCACGATGTAAACACATTGCTAGTGGGCACAGCTGTCATAGGGAAGTCATTCACTGAAGTGCTCCAGTTCAGTCAAATCTTCCCATTTGTTACAGACAAAACTCATTTTTAGCTGATAAATAACAAAAACAACCAGCGTTCTACTCACAATAGTCATTTCTTGATTTTTTCAGTGATTATTCTGACACGTGTCCATCTTATTATTGTGACGCAACTCTCATGTGGAACTCCATCTTGTACAAAAATGAGTAAAAAATGAGTTATAGACCAAAATGAGTCCACATTAGATGAAAACGCCCAATTCTTTAATATTTCTTCATTTTCAGTTAATCAGATTCTTTTTTCTATTTTATAATGTTGATGAGTAAACAATAAAGAAATATAGAAAAAGACAGTTTTGGTTTGTAAAAAAATGTGAAAGGATTTTTTTCTTCTTTTTATCCAATTAATAAACGATGAATCAACAACAACAAAAAAAATCGGCAGATTAATCGATTATCAAAATAAGCATTATTTGCAGCCTTAATCGTATTTAGATGATAAAGCATATTTGCATGTAGATGAGCAGCACACGTGTGCATTGCAGTATTTATGATATTTCAGGGGGTTGTTTGTGTGATTAAAGGCCTGAGTTTAAGACTGGAAGATTGGAGGTTGGATGGATTTCCCTAAAAGCTGGAACTGGAGCAATACTGACACTGTTGGACTTGTAAGCAAGGCTGTTAATCCTAGATTTCTCTATAAGGCCTGCTCCTATAAATGTAATAAATGTAAGTTACTTTAGATACCAAAGCTGTGATAACATAGTGAATTAGTAGCAAGTCAGTGTGGCCAACATACACACGTCTACCTACACTCCCTTTCATATATGAGATACTGCACTTTTCACTTCACTACATTTAAAAGACAAATACTGTACTTTTCACTTCACTACATTTTTATCCAGGTTCTCATTACTTGTTACTTTCAAATCTATGGATATGTTATTCCTCCTTTTCTAAAACGTGATTGGTTTTTTGGCAGGTGACAGTCTATCAGTAATCAGTAGGGTTACGTCACGCCCGTAGACTGTAACTATGAAACGAAGTTCAGACAGTTCTGCAGTATTTGTCTTGCTTAAAACATTGTTGCTGTTGAAGAGTCATGAAGCTAGAGGTGTAGAGCTGGGTTTTTAGCAGGATGGAGTGTTAACTGTACAGTATGTTCTGAGCAGGCTGCATTTACAGCTATTGCACTGTCTTCCTGATAAACATACACATATATGTGTGTCCACACACTGCCAGAGCTGTGTCAGAACACTAGCATGCTGTTTTGTGGGGGTGTGTAGTCTTACAATTAAGTAAAAAATAAACTAATGACTGGTTTTCTTTGTCAGTTTGAGTTTCATTCTGTAACATTCTTCCAATTCCTTATTCTGCAGGTTCTACAAGCTTGTCAGAGGCATTAGGTATTGTAAGTGTTGTGGCAGTTATGCAACACCGCAGTGAAAAATGTACTGTAAATACTTCAGTATTTTAACTTAAGTAAAAATTTGACTGTACGACTTTCACTGGATTAACATTTGACTAGTGGTATCTGTACTTGCACTTATGAAGTTAAGTTCTTTGCCCAGCTCTGCATATATGCATGTATGACATTTATTATTTGTACAACTGAGATTTTTCTTTCTTACAATTATCCAACTTTCTGTTATTTTTTTAAATGCATAGAAAGTGGTTGTTTCAACATTCTACTGTTTTGTAGTATTGGATTTCTTAAAGATTTCTGACAAAAAAAAAGCTTCAGTTCAGTTCATTTAGCAGACCCCCTGCAGTACCCCAGGTTGAAGAAAAATGCCTTAGATCATATGAGATAAGAACAGATACTGCTCATGATGCTTAAGTGTGTGTAGGGCTGAGTGGGTGGATGGTTGAGGAACTTAAAGGTTCGTGCAGCTTTTATATAGCTGACCTTCGGAAAGACAAGACCAGCAAGCGACAATCGATTGAGCCCATCATGCATACTTACATGTACACACATTAATCTTGAAGCACACACTCAAACACACTCGCGCACACATGGTCGCATATTGCTGTCCTTGTGATGCGCTTCTGTAGACATCCATAATCACCAAACAATAATCTTAACCTCAGAAACCAAAAATCTTTTATCTCTTTTATTTCAATAAAACCTGAACCTTTCCTACAGACACTTTGTTACTAGTCCTCACATACAAAAGAGTGCTTTAAAACCACAAACATCTGACAGATCTTTTAGGCAACAGGCCATCACAAATGTCTGAAACCCTGCTTTTTCTCTCTCAGAGACATTTACACACTAATAAAAACACAGATCAGACATGGCCTCATTTGCATGTTATAAGCTCTACTTTGTTCCTGACTAAACTGTAAAGAGTCAGAAATAATCAGTACCTTTTGAAGAATATCTGAAGAACCTTACATTAAGAACTGAAAGAGGAAAAGCAGCTTTAAGTGCTGTTTTTTTTGAAGGTTTCCATTTTATTCCTCATCCATCCCTCGTTCAGACCAGAGGGACCTGAGTGCTGACCATGACCTCTGGCCCCCTGCAGCACTAAGTGCCTTCTTTTGTGCAATCAAGCCTAGAAACACCATCCACCTGCCACCCCCTCCTCCTCCATCTCCTCCTCCTCGCTGCTTGCGTCTCGCTTTCCTTAGGGATTTTACACTCCACAAGCCAACGTCAACAACATCCTCTATGGCGTGTGGGGGTGTGTGAACGTGTGTGTGTGTATGTGTGAAAGATCAAAGAACAGGTCACCCTCAAGCCTTAAACTGACTTTCCTTACTATGGCGCAACGCAGCCTGTAGTCATGGTAGCGCATCTCAGGTGCTTGCATCAACCATGTCATGGTCAGCTGGTGTCTTAAAGTGGGTTCTGTGTGTGTGTGTGTGTGTGTGTGTGTGTGTATGTGTTTGTTGGGGGGTCAGTGGGTATGTGTGTGTTTTGACAAAATAGAAAGGCCTTTCCATCCCGTTAATTAAAGGGAACGAGCATGGAAATTGATTCCACCTGACTCACACCAGCTCAATAAACTGACAGACAATAACTCACCCCCACTAACGCTCCCCCCCCCCCCCCCCCCCCACACACACACACACACACACACAGACTTTAAAAATATCTGAGCCATGACTGCAGGACTCACCAACAGCTAATTCCTGAATGCAAACAGCAATCACCAAATCTGAATAATTAATTTTTGCTCAAGTGATCGCTCCAAACAGAAAAAACTAACCCCTGCGACTTGCAGAGAAACATGAGAGAGAGAAAGAGAGAGAGAAAGGAAGGAATGGAGGGAGGGAGGGAGGGAGGGAGAGAGGGAAGAATGAAGATAGGAACAGAGAGAGGAAGGAATAGGGAGAGGTAGGGAGAGAAGACAGTAGAGAGGAAGGTAGAATGAAGATAGGAAGGAATGAGAGAGAGAAAAAAAGAAAGGAACGTAGGGATTGAGAGAGGAAGGAATGAAGGGAGGGAGGGGGAGAAAGGGAGAGAGGAAGAAATAGAGGGAGGAAGAGAGAAAGGAATGGAGGGAGAAAGAGAGAAAGAAATGGATAGCGAAAGATAAAGAGGAAGGAATGGAGAGTCAGAAAGAGAGAGAGAGAGAGAGAGAGAGAGAGAGATGTGGGGGAGTAAAAGAGGGTGATGGTAATATGGATTTCTGTGATGTTTTTGAAGCATGGAATAAATGTCAGCACAGTTTTCAGATAAAGCACACTTTCGTACATACACCAACACTGCTGCACACTGTGCCACAGTCATATCCTGACCCTGTTTTCTTATCATAAAAGGAAATAGAGTCATAAATACCATAAAAGTTAAAATTGGAGAGCAGCGAAAGAGAGAGGGCGAGAAGGGGGAGCTGCAGGAAGCTGATGAGGCTGATTTCCATATTTCTCTACTTCACACCTTTAACTCTTAAATGTTTTATTTTCTCATGGCCGCAGGATTAAGAGAAGGGAAAAAAAAATACCTTACATATTCAGCACTAATAATACACCCAAATGCACACACACACACACCCACACACACACACACACACACAGAGGAAGAAAAGAGGATAGCAGGGGGCCTGTAGAATAGGCAGATGGGGTGTGGTGTTGTGATGTTATTCAGAGAGAAAAGAGCTTTCCAGTGTGTCAATTCTGTGCAATCCTCATCTGCAGAATTTCACTGTCGTAAGCACTCTGCACACACAGACACACAAAGGATCAGTTTGGGTTTTATTTCCCAAAGAGACGAGGCTTTGTGGGGGTTCTTCTGCTTTGATGAAGTGTCTTAGAACATCTTAGTAATCCTAGAAAGCCTCCCTCCTCCTCCTCCTCCTCCTCCTTTTCTCTTTCTCTCCCTCTGATACTGTCATTCTCTCCTTTGTACTTTGGAACATCTCACCTGCGTTGTTGCTTACTCTTCCTCCTTTCCTCTAAAAATGCACACTGCCCCAGAGTTGTTGTTTTATAACTGATTGTGTTGATGGAGTGAATTCGACAAGTGTAACATCCTCCATTCTCTCCACTGTCTTTTTCTGACCCCACCCGTTCCTTTTTCCTCCCTCTTTCTCTGATCCTGACCTTCCTCTCTGTCCGCTTTCCCCAACCCCACACCTTCTCTCTTATCTTATGCGGCACTCTGTCTTAATTTTTGCCCCCTCTCCCTCACCGTGACGCTTCTCTCAATCCTCTGCCTCATCCTCTTTTTTCTTTTCCCTCTTTCCCCCTGCCATGTCCCTTTCCCCTCCCTCTTTCCTTACCACTGACCTGCCTATCCTCTTTCTCTCCACTTTGTCTTCATCCCTCTTTTCTCCACCTTCTGTGTCATCCTGCCTCATCACACCCCTCTATTCCTTCTCTTTATCAATTTTCCATTCCCCAACTCTTCCCTCCCCTGTTTTGTTCTCCCCTTTCCCTTACCTTCTGCAGTACGCTAACTATCTATGGGATCAGTCAGGAGGACGAGGCCATATACCAGTGCATCGCTGAGAACAGTGCAGGCTCCTCGCAGGCCAGCGCCCGCCTCACGGTACTGTGGGCCGACGGGCTTCCCGGTGTGCCCACGGGCGTCAGTGCCCACGCTCTCACGCCCACTTCCATTCAAGTGTCGTGGAACGAGCCCACGCAGAACACACAGGACATCATCGGCTACGTCTTGCACATTCGCAAGACTGCAGGTACGGGAGACAGTGAAGTTCTTCAGTTTATTGCCAAGCACTTTCTCACATACAAAGTGTTTTCTTTGGTGTATACAGAACATGTAAGAAACAAAAAGATTAAAAAATGTAGTATTAATATAAATATATACGATAGAGAGAATCTAGCCATGTACATTGAACAAATATAATAGACAGTGCAAGGTACGCAATAAGTCATAGAATTTGCATGAATAGGTCACAGGATGAGAAAAAGCCAGTACATGAAAGAGCCGGAAGTAGAGGATGTGTGTCGTGGACTGAATTAAATTGAAATTAGTATCAACTCCATTTATAATTGCTAATCTTACAAACCTGCCATATACACAATTTCCAGACACATCATAGTCTGATACAGTCTGAAATAAAGTTGCCACACACATTATGATGCTCATTAACATTACAGTTTGAAGGATCAATGAAGAACAACTGTCATTTTGGTGAGACTTCTTCTCTATATTTCCGTTCCGGTCCCAAACAGTCTCCATAGTGTTTAAAAGGTTAAAACAACCGTCGTTAAAAATCATGTAGATTACATGAAAGAATAATTATGTTTTTATTCAATAGAATAATGATCAGCAACATCTGAAATTAGTGGCACAATAAAAAAACCTGTCATATGGTAGAGGGGTCATTTGTATAGTGCAGCCTTCAGGCACAAACATTATGAACAGAATCAAAAAATGGTAAAAATCCTAGTAGAATATGCCCATATACTCATGAATGTATAGTTCTGTTATTGTGACCACATTATGTGCAGCCTTGTTAACACTTTGAAGGTCTGAGCATCCCATAATACAGTGGTAATACACCTGATATCCATAATCCATGAAGTGAGAACCCTGTGCCATGAGCAGAGCCATGAGACTGCAGCTTTTCATTCCATAAACATTATTCTGCAGTCTTTTGGCCCTTCATGGGACCTGGTTCTGATCTACTGAATACTTAATAAGGTGCATTAAATATTCTGTTAAAAGCAGAAGCCTGTGTTTGTTTTAAAACTGTCATGCTCCTTTAGGACTCAACCCATGAACCTGAGATCTGTTATGAATTTGTTATAAAGCTGTCAGAGATATTTGTGAACCTCTCTCTCTCCCTCTCTCTCTCTCTCCCTCTCTCTCTCTCTCCCTCTCTCTCTCTCAGATCCAATAGAGATGGAGTATCAGGAGGCTGTGAGTAAGTTGACTCTTCAGCAGGTGGTTGGAGATCTGGAGCCTTCCACAAGCTACAGTTTCTATGTGAAGGCTTATACATCCCGTGGAGCCAGCAAGGCCTCGGCTACTGTCCAGGAGAACACGCTGGGAGAGGGTGAGAGCAAATTGTGGGCTTTCAGAACCAACTGTTAGATAGTTTTTTTTTACTCAAGTGAATTAACACTCAATTTTAAACAGTATATTAAAGTTCTTGCTTAAAGAAGAAAGCTTCTTTGCAGTCTTCCGTGTTTCTCCCAGGTCTCTCTCCTTTTCCACTTGAACTCACATTCTTTCCAAAGCATTTTTGTTGCAAATTAACAAAAGTCTTTCAATTCTGTTCTTCCTGGTGTCACTCTGATTTGACTTGACATGCATATAAATCTTATAATGTTTAGCGTTCAGCTTTGTGGTGGAGGGATTTGGCAGATCATCTCTATCTATATGTATCAGCCAATCATAAGCATGCAATACACAGACGTGCCAATTTTGCAGATTGGATGCATGCACACAACTGAATGAAAATAGAAGCCTCTGGAAGCAGAATTGCTTGTTCATTCATTTGTCTCTAACATTATCTTCTTGTTATTAATAGACAACAAATATATATTTCTTTATTTTGAACGGTGCGATTTTATTAAGTTATCATATGTTTCCCTCTCACATTTTCCCTCACACGCTGATGGTATGTGTAGGCGTGCACATGAAAAGCATGTTATAAAGGTATTAGTGAGTCACACGGTTTGAACATATTTATTTTATTCTGAGGGAAATTGCTACAGTATATGTGCAAAACAACATGTACTTATGCCTAAATAAGCACATGGTTTAAAATCAGTGGTGTGTGCACATGCATGTTCTATTATGCATTCTGGGTAAGCGGGACCGCTATAAACAAATTGCCAGTTATTTTATTAGTTGTTTATTATGCTGCCTATAGCCACAAGGCATCATTAAAGTGCGAAAAGGACCATTATGCTTGTTGCAAATTGTCAAGTCCCCAGTGTGTGTGCGCTGTGTGTTTCTTGGTGTGTATCTGTTTAACTGAATAAAGCAGAAAAATGCTGCAAGAGATAAAAACACTCAAGACAGGATGTCAACACTTAAGAGGACTGCAGTGTATACAATAAGATATATGGGCAAAATATTCTAACGTATGGGAACATAAGTGGGATATCGTGGACACGCAAAGTGCAACGGCAACAATATCCACATAGTATAGTATATATATATACTATTTACTATTTACTGATCTTTCCTTGTGTGATGGCCACATTATTACCTTTTAAAGGTGTGTTTGTCCGAGTAACATTGTGCTGTGATTTTCTGTCTGTGTTCCTGTAGTCCCAGCAGCCCCCTCTCTCTACACTAAGGTGGTGAACTCAAGC
The DNA here is from genome assembly GCA_032718565.1 of Distichodus sexfasciatus. Taxonomy (NCBI): domain Eukaryota; kingdom Metazoa; phylum Chordata; class Actinopteri; order Characiformes; family Distichodontidae; genus Distichodus; species Distichodus sexfasciatus. The sequence continues at coordinate 49,789 of JAVGVS010000662.1, read as the reverse complement.
GTGGTGCAAGCATCCTGGGATCCTTCCACAAAGATGGGCCAACATGACGGCTTCAAGCTGTACTACCGCAAGGCCCACGCGCCGCTCTTCACGGGACCCCTCACCTTCCCACGCAATGTCAGCCAGTTCAATATCTCTCTGCTGGGTGGGTCTTATCTTACTTTACCTACGCTCTCAAATGTGATGGACACAAGTAATAAACGCTTTGTCGTAGCAGGGTTAGGTTTATCGAGTGAAAAGATATTATCTGCTAATGAAGTGTTCTTGGGCGGTGGCGCAGTGGTTAGTGCTGCCGCCTCACAGCGAGAAGGTCCTTTCTGTGTGGAGTTTGCGTGCTCTCCCCGTGTTCGCGTGGGTTTTGTCCGGGTGCTCCTGTTTCCTCCCACAGTCCAAAAGCATGCAGTATAGGTTAATTGGCAACTCTAAATTGGCAATTAACCTATATTGTATGCTTTTGGACTGTGGGAGGAAACTGGAAACCCATGTGAACACAAGATGAGCACACAAACTCCACACAGAAAGGCCCTACAGCCGATCCGGGGGATTGAACCCAGGACCGAGTATATATATACACACATATATGTATATATATATATATATATAAATCGCATAAGTCATTCAAGTTGCATTCATTCCTGGGGTAATTGCTCCGTGCCATGAAGTCTGTGCTTAGTTCTAAGCTGAATTGCTATTTTCTGGCTGTGTTCATCACTTATGGGATTTTACTTTGTGCACATTAAGATTCAGTGGCATCTGAGTGCGATAAAGGGAATCACAGGCCAATAAATGAGCCATCTGGGGGTGGGGGCATAGCGCTGCATAGAAATACATGTTTGTCTGCTGAGGTTTCCACTACTCTGAGAGAATAAAGAGCGATGCACAGTGTCTGTTTTATTAATGCTTGGAACCATGGAATTTTAAGTGGAACTGGAATGGAATTCCATTGGATTCTGAATTAAATGTTATATCTGTTCAGTGAGACTAACCAATTAAGAAGGAATTCTTTATTGAAGTCCTAACCTTACAGTGGTACATTTAGGCTTCATTTTTCTCATCACTCTCCCTCTCTCTCTCTCTCTCCATGTCTCTCTCCAGATCCAGCAGTGGTGTATGAAATCAAAATACTGGCGTTTAACCAGCATGGGGATGGTAATGCCACCCTGCGCTTTGTTTCTCTGAAGGAGGGAGTGGAGAAGTCAGGTGAGAACAAGACATAATGGGCTGGTTTCTTGCTCATGGATTAAGCCTAGTCTTGGTCTAAGTTGTAGTACCAATGGAGATTTACCATTCAAACTCAAAACTAGTCTAAAACTGTAACTAAATGTAACAAACACTCTACAGCCATGTTACATGTGGACCACATGTGCAAATCCCTTAACACTTGACAATAAACTGAGATAAAAATAAACAGATTAATTTAATGACTATTCACATGTATGCATACACACAGTGTTACAGAAGTTCTCATTGTCAGATGTTTTGCAGCCGACGCCACACGCACGTCCACACTGTAGCCGCCATATTGAGTACTGGGCATATTGAGTACTGCGCTTGTGTCCAGTGAAAATGAAATGTCTGTCTGTCTAACCACACGGTGTTTAGCTGTTGCCTGCCTGCCAATGAGAACCAACATGTCACTGAATTTCAGCAACTTAGTTATCAATAAATACCCCTTCGCTGTGCTAACGACAGCTAGATAGCGCTAGCAACTGTTTACACAAAGTTCATCAAAAGAACGCAATTTACCTTTCCTTTAAGCAAAACGATTTACTTCACGTTGAGATGCCATATTTTATATGACAATGTGTTATGTACCAGGTAGATGTCAATGTTGTGGAAGGAAAAGTCTTAGTGTAGTGCAGTGTGTCAGCGGATGCGAGTTGATAGAAAATATCTAAAGGGACTCAATCCGCAATCCGCATCCAATAATAGCCATCTTTTCATTGTGTATATCTTTAGTTCATCAAAATGAGACATATCCATAACGTCGCTAGGTAGACAAGTTGAAGTAACGTCAGCTAGAGCATCCAGCTGTCAGTCTGGAGCAGATTTGCAACTCACAATGGCGGCAACAAGGTCAGATGACTATGACGTCATCCAACTGATAAGCATGATAGATAGACAGACAGAGAGATACTTCATTTTCGTTGGACACAAGTACATCACTCGATATGCCAGCGGCTACAGTGAGGTCACTGCAATGTATGAACAGCCTGTTTTTGTACAAATTGGCAGTGTTGAATATGTGAGAGACAATTGTGAGAGACTGAGAAATGGAGTATAAGCGTATGGTGCTCTAATACATTTTTGTCTCTGTATAGTGCTGAACACTCCTTGTAACTGCTTAAAAGAAGAGCAGAGTAAGACGTCCACTACCGGTATCATCATCGGCATTCACATTGGAGTTACCTGCATTATCTTCTGTGTTCTCTTTCTCATGTTCAGCTACCGTGGCAGGTACACACATACACCAACACACATATTTGAAGTAATTCAAATAATTCATCTGTACAGTAACAAGGTAGACTTACTCAAGCACAGGTAGTCCCTGAGTTACGCTGGAGATGCGTTCTAATGACCCTATCATGACTTGAAAATATCATTGAGAAACACCAAAAAGAGAAAAAAAATGTGCTTGCTAACTGAGACAACTCAACTCAACATCGGGCACAAGGCAGGAGATGCATATTTCCTGACAGCGCCCCAACGTATCGCAGTGCATATGCTGCTCCGTCTGTCTGCTGCACGAATTTTGTCGTATTGCAATCATCACCGTAAGATCTGTTCTAATTGGTGTATACTTAAGACTCATTCCTAGCTCCATATACAGTCACCTGAGTTATACCTGAGAATATATCTTATTTTACCATGTATTTGCACTCCACTTCTCCCCAATCAGCAGCCATGTTTTGACAACAGAAGTGTTTATGACTGGAAATGAATTAAGTTGTGAAGCGCCTAACTCTAGCAAAACTGATACGTTTCAGCCAACACAAACCTATATATTTGTCAGTGAGATATTTGTTATATACGTTTTTGTCAAGATGTTTCTAATAAATTACTCAGGAGGGTATGTATTGTGTATCTCTGCAGGTTAATGTTATGTAAGACAGTGCAGGCCACTCCTCAGGTGGGGCGAAACCCTGCAGCCACGGCCGCTGCAGTGCTGGAGTCTTCCTCATCTTCCCAGGGAGCACTGGCCCTCAACGGCCTGCACAGCATCGGAGCCGAGGCCAACGGGACTCGACACGGCGCAAAGGCCAGTGAGAGGGAGAGGCTCGTCTCAGGTTCAGTTGACGCTGCGCACACGGTGAGCAATTACAACAGCTTCTTAAGAACTGTTGTATGCATTAGAAAGCACGGTTACTGCTGTAGGGGCAGTTGGTATTGTTGGTACGGTTAGGTGGTTTTTCCTTAGGGAGGAGCAGCTTATCAGGAAGTAACAACCATATCTGTGGAAGTAACTTCCTTTGATCCAGTTATTAAAAATGGGTCAAATTTTATTTTACATTCCTGCACTAGTGCTAAAAATTAGAAGGTTTCCTTGGGCCTTGCAAAAATGAACTTAAATTATTCATATTTATTCATTCATTGCATTCATTGTGTTAATACAGTATAAAGCAAAATTTTTCTCCTCTACATCTTCATTCATTCATTATCCGAACCGCTGAATACCATCTGGGATTGCAGGGGTACCAGAGCCCATCCTGGGAACTACAGGCACAAGGGGGGGACCAACTCGGACGACAACGCACCGCAGGGCAAACACACACTCACACAATCACACTGTCATTCACACCATATAGAGCATGCAAACTCCACACAGAAAGGCCCTACAGCCGACTTGCGGATCGAACCCAGAACCTTCTCACTGTGAGGTGGCAGTGCTAACCGCTGTGCCACCGTGCCACCCTCATCTGCATCTATTTTTTACAATAGATTTAAAACACATGTTGCTCCCTCATGGGTGCCTGTTTTTAAAAAAAAATATTTATGTGCTTATAGAAGTTATACCCTAATCCGTTTGCACTAATAGTGATAAAAATGTATTAATCTTCACTCACTATCATAAAAGATATTTTAATGGATATTGCTGGAAAAATGAACACAAATTGGTTCCAGTCATTGACATCTGTTATCTTGCCTAGAATCACATATGCTACTTCTTATAAATATGAGGTTCTAGATGACATAACTTGTAGTTATGTACAGATGGGATTTTTAGCATGGACTAATTGATGATGTGTCAACTGAAAAACGTCTGCTGGTAAAAGTTTGTGTCTGTATTTAAGTTACGGAAAGTTCTCTGTGGATTCTATTAGTCATTTTAAAAACAAACTCTCTTGGGTATTAACAGATAGAAATACTGTGCTGCTCACAACATTTGTACAATAGCTCAAAAGGTTGGAGAATATTGCATGGCTTAATTAGAGCTTCTAAAAGCAATTCCTCTGTGCAAGCCTCAGGGAGATCATTTTTGCGTTATTTTGGGTAAGCGGAAAATCATGTTAACTTGATTCCTCAACAAATTAGGCCTTTAATGCTCCTAGTTAATTAAACCTTGAAGAGAATTTAGGAGCTCACTGTATTCCTTTGCATAATGGAAGTCACTAACTGTGTGTTTTTGCAGTAGCTTAGGGTCATTCGCTGATTTGCATGTGTGTGTTTCAGATGGAAAACCTGCTAGTCTCCTGTTCGCTCAATGAGACACAGATGTCCACGCTTCCCATGGACAATTTAAGCCTTGTGGATGAACGGGAGGCGCAGTTTCATGGACGGCCAACGGAAAGCCAGCTAGATGAAGGCTGATGACAGTGAAGAAGGCTGTGGAGGTATAAAGCCCCTAAAATAAAACTCAAGACTACTTCCCCTCTCAGGTCAACCGAAGTATTTCAGATTTTTTTTTCTCTTTTTATTGTGCGGAGAGTTTATATATGTTAAGTTCCCTTGAGTAGGAACTGCTGGACTTCATAACTGGGAGGGACCCATGGCTTAAAGCGGGTGTGGTTCTGTGGCTGAGTCCTGTGTTGGAGTTATTTTTTCAATTCATCAGAAAACCAGCAGCACAAAGAGAAAGCCTTCTATGTTTGGATTTCCTCAGAGATTCTTTTTTCCATTGCAAATAGCTATTTTTCTTGCTCCCTTCCACTATTTTTTTCAAGCTTTGAAGACATGTGCTGTCCTGCTGTCAGCCTACCAGTGATATCACAAACCCATCCAGCGAAGACTCCGGCCTTCTTCCAGGGATTTGAACTATTACTCTGTCTCAGGATAATTTTTATTTTGTTTCTCCCATGATATCAATATATATTTTTCTTTAATCAGTTGTCAGCCTTCAGGCTTTCAGGCTTGGCTATGTGAACCCTGGCATTCACAACAGAAACCTACCTCAGCCAGAATGAATGTGTTGTGGGAAGCCTTTTTTTGCCAATCGTTGTCTTCTTGTCTTCTTTTTTATCATGTCAAGAGTTTGATCAGAAGAAAAAGAGAAACAGGTGCCCTGCTACCTCAGATGTCAAGAACCACCACTCTCGTGCTCGTTGATGTGAAACGAGAAAAAAAAAAACTCCAATGTATAGCACTTCCAAACGTTGAAGTCAATGTTCTACCTCAAGATAACAATGCTGTTGTTGTCGGTGTTGAGCTTTTTGTTTTCATAATGAAACATGTAATTTCTTTTCTTTGATTTTTTTGTGAGATCCTGGCTTCCCTATGTTGATAAATTGCTGTACTTGGATATGTCAGTACCTCATGCAAGTTGACATGGTTTGAATTGTGCTTGTTAAGGCATTTTTCCATATTGTCAGTCAGTGTTCTATATTTTGAGTTTCCGTTTTTTTTATTTTCAGTTATTATTTTTACATGTTAGTCGCTCCAGTTGGTTAAAAAGACTGTTAGAGATGCATTGCACTGCTACTAATAATTTCAGGATCTTCTTTCTGCAGTTCACCATGTTATGCTATTTTACACAGAGCTAGAGGGAGGGCGAGATACATCAGCGTTTGACCAGGCATTAAGTTGTATACTGTAAGTTGTACAAACATCTGTGTGGTGGACCTCTGTAATTGTATTGTGGGGCAAGCGAGTGGGGGTATCAATTCAGTATACCTGTATATATGGTGTACTTAAGAGAATTAAGCACAGATTTATCACGGCTGGCCCGCCTGGGTGTTGATATTAAGGGGCGGTAACACAGACCTGGTGAAGGATAACTGGGTTCTGAAATGGCAGGACATCACCGTAATATGATCTTGATGGCGGGACGCCGTCAGTCAATGCCGCTGGGTGATATTTCATCGGGAATGAAAAATCCAATCAGTCCGGCCTGTCAGGGCAGAGTAGGCAGGAAGTGCAGGGCCTGTCCATCAATTATCAAGCTCGTCCTGCTCTTATACATCTTTCCTGAAAAAGAGCGAAGGCCCTATAGGCTGTGTCTGAAATGGTTCTTTACTCCCTGTGTAGTGCCCTATATACGGCTTGTCGCAATGGCACTCATGGTTGCAAGCAGTGAGGAGCACAGAACCCTTACAGACAGCTCTACAACTACATCTGCATATAAACACATGCTCACACACACATACTCACACACACACACACGCGCTCACGCACACACCCTACATACCATCATTTAGTGATCCAGCCAGACTGAGAAATCTAAGGATGCATTCACACTTCTGGCCCCAATTATATGAATGCTTAGCATCCTAACATGTAGATTAATAATTCTGATTGTTTCTTGGTATGTACTAGGACCTGATGGTATAACATGTCATGCCATGTGCAAATTTCCTCTGGGGCACCTATTACATTATGCCGTCAGCATTATCTAGTGGAAAGGTTCGTTAATTAACCTGAGATTAAATAAAATGATGTTGTCCTGGATGTGCAGTGCAATGTTGTAATAGCACGCTACACCAGTCTGTAAACACGAATGGAATGGAATGACAGATTAGCAGAGTGCAAAAGCTTGCGTTGCTAGCTTGCTAGCTCAGATGCTCACGATTTTAATAATTACACCAAGAATTCAATTCAGTAACTACATGCAAATGAATGATGAAAATGCTAATTTCTTATTTGTAATGCTCGATCCTCACATGACAATTCTCATAGGTGTCCTCGCAGGAATAGTAATTTGCTAACGGAAAATAGCACTTAGCTTGACAGTGAATTTAGAGTAGTTCACACAGACATTGCCAAGCCTTCATTAACTCAAGGCTGACAGGTTTTCAGGCAAAATCATGGTGGGGATTTTACGTTTTGAACCGAACCTAAGGGTGAACCTAGGGACAACAATTGGATGCTAGTTCTAATTTAGTAAGTGTGAATGCATCCAGGACACATTACAGCAGTTCAGCAGCTAATTCTTATCTGAAGTCACGTGAAGTAAGGACCATCATCCAGTCCACATGTATACAGAGCAGCCCACGCTGTTCTCAGAGCAGTTCCTGCTGTATGCTGTGCCTCACTTACATCCATGTATATCTGACTGTGAGACCACACACAAGCTCGGTCTGGAGTGAGTAACTGCAGTAACGGCCTCTCTGGGGTTAAGCTCTTCTTAAAGGATTGAGAGATGCTCTTTCCTTTAACCAGAAGGCAATGCCATACTGGACCATCACTCTGTTTCAGTATCCCACAATGCTCTGGTGCTTATGAATATTTTCCTTTTGATAGCCTACCTCAACACAGCGTTTATGCTCTCAGGTCAATCTCCCTTTTGGGGAAGGTTTTACATTTTTTATACGATGCGCACACACACACACACACTCACACGGTACACACAGTACACACAAACATGCATTTTAAGTACTTTGGATGAAAAGAGCATCTCTTTTTGTCCTCTCGGCATGACAGTAATATGAGAAACACTTCATACTCTTGTAAGTTTGTGTGTATGTGAATGTATGACAGGTGTTGAACTATTTTTTACCAAAACGCTTGTCTTTTTTTAGGTTTATACACTGTATCTCCATTCTGCCTCAAAGGTCTAGGAAGTGACATCTTAATAACTTAAGGGAATATGAAACACTCATGTCAAACCTTATTTTCCTTGCTTGCTTACAGCTGAAGATGAATGTGTGATGACCACCTATATGCATATAAATACCACGTTGTCACTGCTACGCCGACTTCTAAACAAAATTGTTTCCAAATAAGAAATTGAACTAAAAAGTAGTTCCCAAGAAGTCACCTGTAAAGACAGAAAGTGGATAATGTGTATGAATTTTTGCAATTCATATCTGAAATATTGTGGTGGAGTGTTCTGTATTCTCTCTGGTTGTATTCTAGATATCTGAACTGGTCTGTCCATGTGAAATATTTTTTTTGTTTTTAACAAAATGATACTGAACAAAATGGGGATGCATTTACTGTGATGTAAAGCTTGTCCTTAATGAAATGTCTGTGTAAAATGTCTGTTGTACAGTTTTGGATTCACTCCAAACACTGATGATGCTCTGGGGAGATTCCTGTGTGTCTTGACTAAGCAAGCGTCAATCGGTCATTTCATTGTATGATGCAGTACAGACCATTGTCAGAACCCACAAGCAGTGTGAAACCTGCTGTGTTCACAAACGTAGAAACAATTGTCATCTGAAATGAGCCTGAGTTCTTTTAAGGGCCTTTTTTATACATTTTCTTTTTGGTTTGTCTAAAGATTTTTATTTCTCCTACGTCTGTCGTATAAACCTGTATGTTTCATGTGTTAGAGTTCAGTGCTAATAGTGGTTATACTAGCAGAAGGGTGCCATGGCTTAATGGTTGTATTTATTAATGTTGCGTACGTTGTGTATTTATTGACGGCTGCCGACGTTGCTGTGTGTTACGTCATGGTTCTAGATGTCTCGAAACTTTCTAGATATTTGCTCCTGTTTCACCGAATGTGGAATTTTCAGCGGGGAGCTGTCGTGTCATTTGTCAGTCATTTGGTGGTTGTTTCCTACGGGTTGAGACGAACTCTGCTGACTCCTCAAAAGTCTGACAGCTTTCACTGCCTACTTTGCATCAGCTCAGAGGGAGAAATTTCGATTTTCCAGGTTCCAACCTTTTTCCCTACTATATGCAGGCCAGGTTAAGCTCTGCCATGCTGAATATACCGCGCCGAACTGTGGTTACAAACGGACTGCACGCAACAGTCGCCTCAGGAGATTACATCTTTATTTTTTCTTTCCCAGTTTCCTCATGAGTGAGTATAGACTAGTGAGATTGTGTTCATCCAGAGGGGGGGGTAGGCTGGTTTCTCTGTGTGTGTGTTCTCTCAGGGAAATATCTCTGCTATTCTCTGTAGGAGAGGATGGACTTAGGTATTTTGTGCCCATGTGATATAATAATCGCTAGTCCTCCCCATCCTTCCTCCACACCCTCCACCCCTTTCTTTTTTTTCCTCAGTTTTCGGAGGAGGCAGGCGGTTAACACTTCTCTTCCAGGCCAATAGCGGGCTAATCGCTGTTGTTTCACACGCTGAGCCACTGATCATAATCCCTCCGCTCAAACGGCTACAGCTGAGAACTTGGACACATAAAACGACTGGAGCTGAGCTTCGCCAACTGCTCGTTGGTCCTCGGCCTCTCTTTTGTTTCAGTCTAGCGTGTATCTTTGTGCTTGCCGATATAATCCATAAAAGAACAAAAAGGGTATTACCTTATATCCTGATGGCCCTTTATCATAGCAGACCTTCCCCTCCACAAACACACACACACATATACAAAACTTGGTGAGAAAGAGCCATTTGTCAGTGGGAGCCCCCTGCCCCAGAATTCCCAGCGGAGACTCAGGGATGACCCATTAACATGTAGCAGCCACGGTTAGCGGCCGCGCTATGGCAACGCAAACCCATTCGGCGCCGCTTAGAGCGAAATCAAACTTAGAATCTGCAAAACAAACATGGTTTTGTGTGGGACCACATGCCGCCATCCTGGCTCCCTAAACCCTATTCAGGAGCCGGGGTTTTAGCGGCGGCTCGGACCCGAGGGGGCGTCCCATACAAGCGTGGTGCTAAACAGTTTGTTGCCCTATCTCACACAGCTTTCTGCCCATGGGAAATTGCCTTCTGTATTCATCGCGGTCCGGTCCTCACCCACGAGCTCCGCATGTATTTGTAGATGCTAATGATCACCCTCCTTGGCATACGGGCCCAGAGGCAAGCAAGGCAGAAATTCATTCACTGAATTCACTTTGGGAAGCAAGGGCAGGGAGTTTATTTGGATGGAACCAAGCTTCAGTGTTAAACTGATTATAGGCTTCAGGAAAGTGGTATTTTGTTCTATATTGAGTTTCACTCTTACAACAGCAAACAAGTCCACAGATGTCATATTTATGAACTGAACTGTCCATTAGCACTGTAGAATTAGAGTAGACTTTTAACCCAACACTGAAGCACTGTGCTAAAACCTGGGACCAGTTTATATTTCTAAGGTTTTTAGTCCTACTCAGGTTATCAGACATGGCATTAAATATGCAGATTTATTATCAGTGTTCCAATTTAAGTTTAGGTTTGGCTTCTCTGAACTGGCAATATTGGCAGCAGTTTGTTATAAACATTCATGGCACACAGTCTCATTTCTAGATTCCTTTTGAGAAAGTTGTCAGCTCCTCTAAACAGTATCTCACGGTTAACAATGCTTTGTACTTTCAAATTGTGTGACAAATTAGATTTTCAAGAACTTTTATAAATGGTTGTGAAGCCCTCTGCATCACTTTTTGTGAGAATAATTGACTGTCTGATTTAACGTGCATCATATTATACATGCAACAACATTCCCAATGCCTGAAACATGAAATATTCGCCCAGCATTTAAGAGACTGATTTCCCCGCTAAAGGATCGATTTGCTGTTGGAACAGGATTAAAGTGGTACATTAATCTCGCAGCAAAGATTCTTACCTTCCGGTTTCAGCGGCTAATACACACACACGCTCACTCTTCAATGAGAAGGTGAGTCAGTGAGCACTAACTGTTTGCCCACCTTCAAAAGCGTTTCCCCCTCTAGCATCAATATCGCACGGCCTAGTTAATTCGGTCACGCTTGGATTTTCCTGACGGTCATCTCCACTACCGAACCTTCATATTTCACACAGCTTCGAGATTGGAATTGGAGCTGCAACCGAACCGAAATGCCAAATACATCATTGCACCAATCTGTGGATCCAGTCTACTAAATCTAGAATCACTGTATGTTTTGTGAGTGTTAGGCTTAAGGGAGAACAAAGAGACATTCACATACAGCTAGCAAAGGGGAAATGGGTGATAGTGTTTCTCTGTGTGCCTCTGTCGTCTTTGTTCTCTCTATATTAGCCCCAATCTGAATCAGGTTTGTGATGGAATTAAGTTGATTTCTCTGTTTTTTTTGTTAATTCCCCCGGTTTGATATGTGTAATTAATTCTGACCTCTGTCGGGTCTTGATTATCTCTGCTTATACAGATGTACGTATGCATATGCGCTGTGTGTGTATATGTATATGCATATGGAAACATAATAGACCGTTTTTAGTGGTTTGTATTGTTTAGGGTTCCTTGTGCAGCATTGAATAAAGAAAAAAGATTACATCAATGATGATAATAAACTAGTTCTAGTAATAAAAGTGACACAGTGTGTTTTGTGGTCCTTGGCTCCTCCTGGATAAATTGAAGTGTGTTTGAGTGTGGGTGTGTGTTTGTGTTTATGGGCTTGGGCATGTGCCCTGTGCAGGTGCTGATGTGGGTGTTATTTCCCTGTGGTCGGCTGTGTGTAATCGCTACTGTCACTCTGTCTCCATTAACCGCAGTGAACGGTGTATTCCGAGTGGATTGATTACACTGTATAGGGAGAAAGTCTCATGAATAATTTACTCACACAGCCCGAGCGTTAGCATTTATCAGCCAGGTTCTTCACGCCACTTCATTTTTCATTTTCATTGTAAAACCTTGTATGTCATGCGAGTCAGCGCTGCATTAGTAGTTTGTACACAAACTACTGTTTTAAATTCAGTGCAATAGTACGTCATGTTGGCACTAAAGCAAGACAAATGCTCTCAAGTGACATGGCCGTGAATGATAGCATAGAATGCACATCTACCTGCATTTTGGTAGATGCTCTTATTCAGAGAAATTTGAAAAATTTGTATTATGCTAAGAATATGCTTACATTTTAGTCACATCATTTTTCAATCACTTACATGCACTTCTTCTTTCGGCTGCTTCCATTAGGGGTTGCCCTAGTTAATCATCGCCACAGCAGATTTTTCATAGAAAAAAGACCACCTTCCCTCGTAAAAAAGCAATAGTGTAAATACAATACCTCTTAAGGATTTAGAAGATCACTGTAGCTGATTTTATCTCATTTGATAAGTAAAGCTAAAATAAATTATTCTTCTTGTAAATACAAATTACTATTATTATTAAAATAAGTTTTATTTTCCGAACTTAATCCCTATCCGGAAATCAGAGCCTATCCTGGGACTACGGGCGAGAGGTGGGCATCAACCCTGGGCGAGCACCAACACACCACAGGCACACACACACAACCACACTTTCAGTCACACCTTATGGGACCAATTTAGATTCACCAATAAACCTATAGTGTGTGCTTAGGACTGTGGGAGGAAACTGGGTAGAGCATGCAAACTCCACACAGAAAGGCCCTACAGCCAACCCGGGGATCAAACCCAGCACCTTCTTGCTGTGAGGCGACAGCGCCGACCACTGTGCCACGTGCTGCTGCTAAAATAAATCATCTGAAAAAATGTCTAATTATGATCACAAGTAGGATATTAGCTAAATGAATATTAGTTAATGTTACTGTAAAACTTCATAGCTGGCTCAGTCAATGAACACAAGTCTAGGTTGCTTTATGGCATCAACACTCACATTTACATTTATGGCATTTAGCAGAAATCAATAACCGTGTTCTTGATTTTGGATGATTTCATATAAACCTAGTCCCTCACTTCCTTGGTGGTTATTGAGACCTATATCACAGCAAAAAAGCGAATCTACCCGTTTTTGTGGTACTGTGGTAATATTTTGTCCACCCACCTGCAAGGCAAAGAAAAAATGATTTAAGCTGTCATGGTTAGGGCTGGGTTGTCTTTGTGGTGAATTATATGTATATGCTTGGATAAAAGGCATTCAAAATGAGAATATTACAGCATAGTACTGTAATGTTGCATCACACATTATGATGTCATCCAGTTAACGACACAATAAAATGTGTAATTATTGAATGACATCATATAATAGTCAAGAATATATTTATAGTCTAGAGCTGCTAGCTAACAGTTTACTAGAAGTTTACTACAAGGTTGTTATAACATTGCACAGCTATAATCAAAAAATAATACATAGACTAAACAAGGTTCAGACAGAACCTTCTATGCGAAGGTGCACATGCACATGGCTTCAAGATGAGGGGGTTGAGAAACACAGATTTGACACTGATGAGCTCTTTGACTGAAAAACTGTGTGTGTGTGTGTGTGTATTGTTATTCCAGAATACATCGGATTGGTGCTAAAGCAAAAGGAAGAGTGGTGTGTGACCAAGCTAAATGGATACGCTTAATAGGATGCTGCCTACACACTCCGTGCTTTAGATACAATCTTGAGAAATACCAAGCAACCCCCTGAGCATCTTACCTACATCTGTCTCTGCACCATCTCTCTCTCGTTCTCTCTCTCCCTCCTTCTATCTCTCTCTCTCCATCTCTCAGTGCCACACTCTCCCGGTAACATGATTAAATGTGCTGTTTGCCAGAGCCAGAGAAAACGCATTTGAATGCAATTGCCATCAAACATTTCTTCATCTCACACACACACGCACACACGCATGCGCACACACACACACACACACACACACACACACACACACACACACACACAGACCCTGAGCACAGCACAGTTCAGCACAGCACAGCACATTTTGTGGCCCTGCAGGAGGACAGTAAAAGGAATGGGTCAATGGAAAGGAGAAAGGGAGAAAGGAAGGGAAGGAGGGAGGGAACATGGCTGACGCTCTCTGAGGGAGCTAGTGCAATCTCTGATAAGTTTCAATCTGTTAATCTTTCTGGAACAGCTGTCACATTCTTTATTAGTCCTCTATTCCCCTCCCAGGTTAACTAATTCCTTCGAGCCTGTTTCATTGTTGACTTCATTCATTGCCGAGTTTGTTTTTCTTGCCTTTCAGCTAGGGGTTAATTGTGGTTGGTTTGCAGTAGATTTGTGGGAGAGTGTCTTTCTCTGTCGCTCTTTGTCTCTATGAGAATCGGAGTATTTCACAGCTCCCCTGCTTTCTTCACTGTCTGCTTGGCAGCTGTAAATTGGAGTTAACCACACACACACACACACACACACACCGCTGACTTTTCCTATCTTTGTGAGGTACTTTCATTTGTTATTAGTTTTCTAGACTAATTAAAGATTATGGGTTGGGTTAAAATTATTAGTATTATTTACATGTATAACTACATGTAAATAATACTACTCATAATTTTAACAACCAAGAGCGTAGATTTTAAATTAAAGTCCAAGTCACTGTCATCTCACCATACACAATATACAGGGAGACGAAATGATGAAGCTTATAGTCCATTAAAGCTGGATCCCTTTAAAACATTTTCTTGGTCCGAAAATAAAAAAAAAGGCCTCACAAAGCCAGAAAGATCTCACAAGTCTCAGGTTTTCCATCTTTTAGGGGACAACCAGGTCTTTACAAAAACCAACAACAACCTCACCACAAGCACGCACAAACACACTCGGCTGTAACCCAATCTCTAGTCATGCCACCTCTGGGTAATTTTGACTTGAATGTGGTGAAGGGACCCCTCAGAGGTGGTGTGACTTGACGAAAACAGACCTGAGAGGGAGCAAGAGTCAGGCAGGTCAGAGGCCTACTTTCCTGGCCTCCTGCCTCTGAAGTTTTCCCCTCTCTCCCTCCCTCCCTCCCTCCCTCTCACTCTCTCTTTCTCTGTTCTTTACGGCTTCCAGATTTCCGTAACACACTTCCCAGGTGACTACAAGAGGGAGGGGAAATAAGAAAAAAACTCAGCCTGCTCACACAAACCACAAATAATCAAAACCACCTTTCCAGCTCCTGTTGTGTGTGTCTCTACCTGGATGGTGTGTGTGTCTTGAGGGGATGCAGAGGAGTGGAGACATGTGAGGTTGGATTTGCTCTGAGAGAGTTTTTTCCCTGAAACACATAGACATGCATTTGCTTGAAATAAATCCAGTGACCTTTTATGGTGGCAGTGAGTGAGCGCCTTTCACACTGGGGAGATGTGTAGAACTTGGCCCTACAAACACACACACACACACAATCCCACCTAACATGACTAAATCCCAAATCCCAGTACACCATATATACTATATGTATACATGTATGCATACAGTATATCACATTGAGGAAAACGCGCACAAACACACACACACACGCACATACACACACACACACACACGGTGAGGGGGGATCAATTTCATTCATGCATATATTTGTATTTCACATCAGCAAATACAAAAACATGCATGCATACTGAAAATTCCATCATTACAGATACACAGAATCTCTGTTCAAAGGATAAGCTTTGTATGTGTGTTGGCATATGTGTGTGTGTGTGTGTGTTCATGTATTTATCGCATTGTGGGAACCTTTTTGTCCCCTAAAATCACTTTTATCTGTTTTTTTGGGCTTTGTGGGGACATTTGAGAGGTCCACATGAGGAGAAATGACTTTATAGAAAATGTGCTTGTTTTATTTGAGAAACTAAAAGAGGTAAAAGATGTGCCTTTGGTTACTGAGGTTAAGGTTAGGGTTAGGATTAGGTGTAGGTGTTAAATTATGTACTTTAGTCACTATGGGAGTCTATGGAAAGACCTCACGAAGATAGTAATACAAGACTCTGTGTGTGTGTGTGTGTGTTCGTGCGTGCGTGCTTGTACACGTGTGCGGGCGCATATGATTAAATACTTTTTTGTCCTCTGATCACAAGACAAATGCATGTGTCTCGCTGTCGGAGTTTTAAATTGCCAGAACATAATGACAGGAAGAAATAATTTATTCCATATTTGATCGAGTGTGACATATTTGGTATTGATTTCTGCCAGTCTAATCGCACTTCTTTGTGGGCAAGGTCAAATTACAGACCCCAGAGAGCAGTGTGCATTCTTCCCATGGAGTTGAGACAAAGAGATGGAGAGTGATGGTGGTATCAGTTACAAACATACCACAGCAAAGTGAAGTGCTCCGAGAGCTTGACCAAATGCGGGCTGCTGGCTTGGGTTTACATTGATTGATTGATTGATTGACTGGTTTGCTGCATGTTCTTTTTGGACACAAAAAGGAAGGACAATTCAAGAAATAATAAAAATAGAGAGTGAGTAGCAATAAAATCTTCCCTATATAAAAGCAGAAAGAACTTGTCGCTAGGGCAGCTGCACTCCTTACATCTATTACTGTTCGTTCGATGGGCTGTAACCTTTATAGCGTCATAGAGAGCGATTTTATAGGTCAAAGTCGCCGTCAGCTCGCCCAGGCGCCGATAAATGACTTTGTACAGTGCACTAAAGCTGCACAATTTCTTACAATTTGACAAATGTTTTCTCTAAATAAATGTTCCTCATATATAACATATGACAGCCGCACAGAGTGAGGTTATATTCATTCAGTCATAACCTCAGCAAAAAATGAACTCATTATGTGCATGAAAGTCATTTAACCAGTTTTCAATGATATATATGAGTTGGGTTGAAAGCAGTTGTGCTGATGAACGCATACACAATTTAACAGAACTTCAATGATCTGAAGCTGATTTAATGTGCAGTTGCTTTGGTGGTGAATAAGATCTCATATTTCCTGACATTCTATTGTCCACCCGAAGGCAGATGGCAAGCACAAGACGAAAGGGAGGAAATCTTCAAAAAAAACTCTGATTATTAGCCAAAATGACAAGGAGTGACTACACTCAGACCCTTTCATGCATCATGCCCACTGTTTAAACTCAAGTATCGTTTATTTTGATCATATCAGAAACCTGTTTGGAATGCTGTGAGATTCATGATATTGTTATGTAATTATTCCCCTGTCATCAATACTATTTTTTTTACAAAGATATGTCAATTCATTTATTAATACATGTCAAGTGCAATATGCATGTGCAGTGTATCAGAGGATTTTTTTCCTTCATCTTAGCCATTGGTCATATTTACATCTGCAAGCTTATTGATTAGAGCGTTTACAGACCCTTTTATGTATATCATCCTTTCAGTAAACCTTAATTACTGTAATTAACATAATCCTTATGTGCTAAAATGTCATTTAGGATTTGTTTCATGTTTGGTTGCCGTTTTTATTTTACAGTTTATGGCTGCATTAAGTCTAGTGACATAATCACTAGAGCATGAAATAAATAGAAGAAATAAGTCTAAATAGGAAGTGAAACTAGAGTAGAGAGGGGCAACAACTGAAAAGTCTCCTTTTCTGATTACATATTACTCATCTTTTCATGTAATCACAGAAGGCCATATGGGTGCACAGCACACTCTATTAATTAAACCCCAGGGTACTGTCAGCCAGGCTGAGAGCAAGCGAGAGAGAGAGAGAGAGAGAGAGAGAGAGAGAGAATAATTGAATAGGAACAGAATATTCTCCAGAGAAACATAGCTCCTTTACCTGAGAAACCTTCTCGGGCTCTCAACATTGTCAACATGCCCACTGTTGCTCTGCACTTGTGGAGCTGCTGTGTGTGTTTAACATGTGTGACAGGGCTGGTGGTAGCAGCCTTTGGTCAAATGAAGCAGGAAAAGTGTTATATTAAATGGCAGCCTCAGAGGAACCCGACAGATGTTGAAATGAATGTGATTGGGGTATATCCGTTTTCAGTAGTTTAACTGACCCTGAAATTTTGTATGTAGGATTTCACATTAGATAAATAACATATAAAGACAGTGATTAATACATTAGTAGAGCATTAGTTTAAGATACTTTATATAGAGTCACAACAGAACAATCGACATTTTTATTACCTGATTGGATGAAAATTAATGAAAATGTCTTAACTTACTTAAAAATCATCGCCACATCTTTTTCAATGCACATTAAAGAATTACAATACTTTAATCATTATATGTGATAAACATACAGTATAAGCAGAGACATTGTCAAAACATTATAGATATTTGTGTTCTGCAAATATTTTTGAAATACATTATGACTTTATTATAGCAATATGATTTTGCATTGTAGTATAACAGATTTGCTTGTAATCTGAACTGATAAAATAGGCATAAATGACATAATTTGTACATGTAAGCCACCAAATGTCAGCTAACGTCAGCCTCAAAGGGCTATGGCAAACAGGAGAGGTCAGAGGCAGACGGCGGAGGGTTTTCTAATTTGGCTTTGCCCTCTTGTTGTGGGACTTGCAAGGCAGAGACAACCTGGATGACAGTGACAAACAGGTCAGCGTCGCTAATGAAGCAATGTTCTTGTCACCTTTGCAGTCGCCACGGAGCTAATGATTCTGTCGTGTCCGTGTCAATTAGGAGATGTCAGGCGGACCGTTACAACCAGTGTGTGTGTGTGTGTGTGTATGTGTTTATGTGTGTGTGTGGCACAAGAGGTGGATATGAGGCTTTTCATCTCCTATACACTTGCATGTATCTGCCCATCTGTCTGTACTTCTTTTTCTTTCTTTGTCTCCTGCTTTCTCTGGAGGAAAATGACAGGCCCTCCAGTCCCTGTAATCAGTGGAGCCAGGGAGGCTTGAGAGGAATATGAAGGAAATTGTATGTATAATGTATTCAAATGTGTATTACACACATCCCACAATCCCGATAAGTGCTCAGTGGGGGTGAGGACTGCTGTCGCCATTTGTGTGCATGTGTGGGCATGAAATATGTAGCACAAAAGGGTCATACTTGATGAAAAGCCTTTTCTCTCACACATCAAATTGAAAGCACCACTGTTAAGGAATACTTTATAGGAAAACAGCATTACATGATCTTTAGATAAGTATAATACTGTTCTTTGTTAACAAAAATTTCTGGCTGCTAATCTGTACAATGGTTGATGTTAAAAGAAATGGTCAACAGAGGATAATATGAAAGAAGCAAAGCAGCAGGGTGGGAAGAGATTGGCAGAGGGACAGAGAAAGCAAGACTGGCAGGGGAGAGAGCTGTTCGAGATGGTTTTTATAAATACTGTATGTGAGCATTATTGCTTTTGTTGTGGTGGTGTGGTCGTGCTCTCGTCTGGTTCCGAGGTGCCCCGCCTTTGCGAGGCTGCTGGCTGTGAATATGCCCTGAGCCTCCTGCAGGGGATGTCTTACTGTAAGCAGCGGGCAGGAGTTATTGTTATGAAAATGAGTTATTCTCTGAAATTTTGCTGCACTTCACATCCTTCACACAGAATGACAGTTTGCTGTTTTTTTCTCAAAGTCAAACAGTTTGGAGTACGCCTCAAATTTCAAACAATACATCGACTTTAAGGAATTAAATATCTACAGATTTATAAGTGAATGTTGAGGTTTACTGAATAATACATTTGTTTAAATTCAAAGATTTAAACCAAATTAATGACTTGCATACGGAAAACGCAATCGAGATTAAATTTGTTTTCAACTGTGATTCCCTCTCTTATGGAGCAGACCATTGAAAGCAAACTGCATCTCAACAGTGTTTTCTCCATAAGAGCAGGAATGCTGATTGCACTAAAGAGATAAGAGACATTGATATTCTAATCCTGCAGGAGACATGGTGTAAAGCACACAAACTCAATGCTTGTCCTCCAGGCTACAACGACTTATTTGTCCTCTTATCCAGGCTAAAGGCCTGATACCGGGAGAAGGCTGGGGAAGGAAGGAGAAGGGGGAGGGGATGCTTTAGGTAAAATCAATGGTGAAACATATAAAGAACATTAAAAACAATATATCATACAAATTAAGGTTTAAGAATCAAGATTCCTCTGTTTGGCTTATCAATGGCAATGTCAAGCTATTTTATAGAACCCTGCAAGTACAACATGTGGTGAAATGGTTCACTGCTAAGATGTAATATTAAAGGGAATTGTCAAAACTTAAAATGTTGAGCTAAAAATGCTATAATTTATCTTGCTGCAAATATGTAATGTGTGCAAATATATTTTTGACATATACCAATACTCAACAAGTTATCTATTCATTTTCCCATTCATGTATTTTTCAGGCTTTTCTTACTCTCACCTCTTCTTCTACATTCTTATCTGTTTTTGTACGCTCTTTTCTATTCTATTCTTTTACTTTCCTTTTTCTCATTCATTCTCTTTGTTTTTGTCCTTTTCTTCATTGCTTGTCCACAACAAATCCTTGACCATGCTTCACCCTACTTGTTTGCTCTAACTATCTATCCCACGGACACCCAGGGTCTGATGTGGGCATCGCCTTTTCTTAGCAGAGAAGATCAGTGGGGGCATCATGGGGAAAAAGGGTGAGATGGGTCACTGTTTGGCCAGCTGTCACCCAGGAAGGGCAGAAGAGGAGGGGTAATGGTTGAGTGCTTGGGAGTGGAGAGAGACTTGGTCTAGAGCTCCATTTAGATAAATCGAACAGGACAAAAGGGAAAGGATGGGGCTTTCAAAGGCTAAAGGGTGTGTGAGAGAACATGTGAAATGGGATAGCTGTACAGGCACAAAGTGGGTCCACTCGCAAACTCCCGTCCCACAGGAGATCGATTCATCACTTCATGTCGTCTTCTAAAATCCTTCCAAGTTTTATACGTTTGCCACACACATCTCTAGTTTAACCTGCAGAACTTTTCTGGCAGTAGGAACATATCACTGTGGCAACTGAACAAGCAACACCGCATGCTGGTTGGTCCGGCAGGTGGAATGTATCAAAGAATTACACAAAAGAACCCAGATGATTTTGATTTAAATACCATTTTCAGCATCCCTGCGTGGAAACCACCATTTCATCTACAAGGATACTAGATTAATTTCAGAATCTCTTTTTGTATAAGGGACATGAGTGGAAAAGGAAAAAGAAATAGAAGATAAGTGGGAGTCTGCGATAGAAAAAGAGAAAGAGAGAGAGCGAGAGAGAGAGAGAGAGAGAAGCAGGCGGCAGCGAGAGCTAAAAGTAAGCTGAAAGTAGGCCGGGGTCAGCCTCCAGTCCCTGGATCAGCTAAAGATGTATTTCACTGGGTTGCATCATCTACATGCAAGCGCTTTGTCTCACAGCAAACTGTACCAAATCTGTGATAGCCTACACTTTTCATTCCATACGGCTTAAAGGGTAGCTTTTCTGGAGATAAACACCCAGTTATCACACTTATATACTGTCATGCATCAATTATTTACTAAATCTGCAGTCAGGTGTCATGGTGCTCCTGTAATGCAATAAGTTGCAGAACACAGAATCTGCCCTTTAAAGCGAATCATGGGTCAGAAGTTCAAGGTCGCTTGGGCCCTTTGTTCACACTGGGGGTTAGATTGGGTCCCGCTCTAAATCATAAGATCAATGTGGGAGCCTTTAAATAGTTACCCTCATTCCCCAGGTACATACACTTATCGGCTCCTGCACTGATCAATGCATTAAGTCTGTGCTGTGTTCCAGATTGACAGGGCAGCGGGTCACGCACACCACACTGGGGCTGCAATGCTCACAGGCTATGCCTCAGTGACCACCACTGGCCTTTTACTTAAATGCCCCAAGCTCTCTAGGCCCTTTGTTTGTGAATATGTCTGACTTTAACCTTTTCCACCGTGTCGAGCTGATGTGCGGAAGGCTATAAAGAGATGCAAACCTCTCGTTTTGTGGGGAGGGTAGTGTGGTCTGAAGGGGTCAGAGACACCAAACAAGCCTCAACCACAATAAATAGCAAAGGAGAGGGATCTACTGCCATCTGCTGGACAGTTGCTGCAATTGAATGCTGCAATAGGTCCATGTAGGGCTTTAAGTTTGAATTTCTATATAATGTATACTGTGACGTCAAGGATTTTTCTCGATCCTACTGTACCTCAAAATATACTCTGAAAACACTGTTCTAAAAAGGTAAAATTCCAGATATCATTTGTTTATGTTTGACAGGTTTCTGCTTCCATCAAACTTCAACAGATTTCATCATTCATTAATCCAACTTCCTGTTCTATGAAATAGTTTGCCATTATAAAGGCCAGTCCTCACAAAAATTTGTCATTATGGGGAAAATCAGGTTCTATCAAATGATTAAAAAACAACAAAACACTTTGCTAAGACATGATTAGATATAATGCAGGCAGACTAACAATAACCAAATTTAAAAGACCAGTACACAAAGGTTTGCTCCCTAACAAAGAAAATGTCAACACATCAAATATTTATAATAACTCTGAATAGCAAAATGTACTGTCAAAAGAAGCACTGGGACCTGTCACTATTTCACAACTCAGCAATCACTCACTGAGCAGGTCACAACCAACATATTGGTAGAAAAAATTACCTATAGGGATATTCACATTTCAATTATCATTCCAATCAACAACCTCTGGTGTGCACAGACACAACACACAGCTTTGTGAGATACTTACTAATCGTAATTACAAGATATAACACAACTATAACATTAACCTTAATAACCAAGAGTAAATCTTGTGACAACTTTCTCTAAAAGCATTTTTATTCATGAGAACCAATCCCATTTTCACAAACACCACACAAATCTGACGAATCAACAGGTTTTCCTATGTTTTTCCTGTCCTGCTAGGGGGAATCAAGACATCACAAATAGCTTAAAACCTGTCTGTGTGTGCAGCTCATGCTGTCTCACTAGCCTTGAACTCCAAAGATTCCTTGCACACGACAGGTATCCAAAACAAGACTCTTGAATCCAGTCTTTTCTTTTGATGTCTTTATCTTTACTACAACTTAGACTTTTACAAGCAAAAGATGAATTCTTAGGACTACAAAGAGACTTTACGTGATGGTCAAAAGACTGTAACGCTCCTGAGTTCTTGGCTTCAACTCACTTCTACAGTCTGTGTGCGTTCTTACTTCTTTATATATATTTCAGGAACCAATCAGATTACGACACATAAGGTGACTACGTATTACTTCTGTTGTTACGTACTAGTACTTTTAATGTGTATACGTTCTTAATATAACTCTGTTACGTGACACTGTATAGAAAGTTCATATGAAAAGTTCCAGAAATATTCAAATTACTATTATAGCTCTAATTTCTACTACAAATAGTTATGAAATATTAATCCAAATACTCAAACATTCAGGCAACACACTGTCACACACACAGGCTGGACACTTTTTAAACATATCAGGTGGAAATGTTGCTGGGAATTTGAGAATGGTTACCTGACACATATACAAAATACAAAATATTGAGTATAATTTCCTCAAAAGTTTCAGAAAAGTAACTGAGGCTATACATGGCCTTGAGAAAACTTGCAGTTTCATCGACCTTGATGTTTTTGCAAATATTTCCCAGGAGATATATGATGCCAACCAGACATTATGTCTAGGCACTTGGTGCACCGCATTCATGTGGTTTTAAACTCATTTTAGGTCATTTTCCAAGATTTTCCAGTAACCCACCATCTTTGGGAAGCTCATGCTATTTGTAGTCAAGCTTAAATCCACCATAATCTGCACTACATTCTGAATTATTCATTGCGCATATCTTAACTCTCAGTGCCGGAGCAGGCAAATGACAGATAATTGGATTTCATGGAATATATTTGTTGCCCTCCTTTATATTAAGTAATACTGTCAGATTTATCAGTCAGTGGCAAAACCTGTTCACAAGCAGAACACAAAATCTCCACCCATCAACCAGGTTCCACACAGGAACTTGTGTGTGTTAATATATCTGTTATTCATACTAAAAGAGATTTATAACTGATTTTTCTCTCTTTCTTCCCCAGACACAGAAAGGTTTTAGCTATAAAAAACATATATGAAAATAAAATTTAAAGATATACAAACATGCTCTATTATACAAAGGATCTGAAGTGAAGGACTGTTGTGTGCTCATTTTCACGGAAACGTGGATGCACGATGGCGTTATGGACTCGGTAGTGCAGCTAGCCAGCCACTCATTGTTCAGTATAGACAGAAACAGCACTAAGTGCGGTAAGAAACGAGGCGGCGGAGTGTGTATTTACATAAACAACGAATGGGGTAAAAATGCCGCGGTAGTTTATGGACACTGTTCCGCTTCAGTGGAGTTAATAGCAGTGAAATGTCAGCCTTTCTACCTGCCGCGGCAGTTTAGCTCAGTTGTTTTGCTTGCTGTGTATCTACCACCTAGCGCAAATGCTAACCAGGTGCTAGCAGAGCTCTACGACGTAAACAACCAGCAAACTGCCCACCCGGAGGGGGCTTTCATCAACGCTGGCGACTTCAACCAGGCCAATTTAAAAACAGTGCTGCCTAGATTTCACCAGCATGTGAACTTTGCAACCAGGGGAAATAACTGTTTGGATCATGTGCACACCACCATAAAAGACGCTTACCGGGCCGAGCCCCGCCCACACTTTGGCAACTCCGACCACATCTCAGGCCACTTCCATAACACCAGAGACACTCGAAGCATGTGGAAAGGCATTCAGGCTGTTACAGACTACAAACCTATGCCCTCCCTGTGCAACAGTGATGCTTCTCTCCCTGACACACTTTCTACGCATGCTTCGATGCACTCAACACCAAGCCTACCAGGAAATCTGCTCCTCTCCCGGACGAGGAGGCAATCTGCCTGACCACAGCTGCAGTGAAACGAACTCTATCTAGAGTAAACCCTCGCAAAGCTGCTGGCCCTGACAACATCCCGGGATGAGTGCTGAAGAAGTGCACGGACCAGCTGGCCGATATCCTCACTGACATTTTCAACACTTCCCTGTGGCATGCTGTTGTTCCAGTGTGTTTTAAGACCAGCACAATTGTCCCAATTCCAAAGAAATCCTGCTTGAAAGACTACCATCCCATGGCCCTCACACCGGTAATCATGAAGTGCTTTGAGAGACTAGTCATCGGCCACATCAAAGCTGCTCTTCCCAGCTCCCTTGACTCCCTCCAGTTTGCCTACCGCTCCAACCGGTCAACTGACAACGCCATATCCACTGCACTTCACCTGTCTCTGACCCACCTGGAAAGGAAAGACTCTCATGTGAGGATGCTGTTCATCGACTTTAGCTCAGCATTTAACACCATCATCCCACAGAGACTGTCTCCTAAACTGAGCGGGCTGGACCTAAACACCCCGTTGGTGAACTGGATCCTAGATTTCCTGACCTAAAAGGCCACAGTCTGTCCGGATCGGATCGGATCTAACACCTCCAACACCATCACACTGAGCACAGGCGCACCACAGGGCTGTGTGCTCAGCCCACTGCTCTTCACGCTACTGACCCGCGATTGCACAGCAGCGTTCAGCTTAAACCAAATCATTAAGTTTGCGGATGACCTGACTGTGGTGGGCCTCATCAAGAACAATGACATCTCAGCATACACAGACGAGGTGGCGAGAGTGGCTGTCTGGTGTAAGAGCAACAACCTTTCTCTAAACGTGGACAAAACAAAATAAATAATCATTGACTTCAGAAGATCCAGCACTGCGCACCCTCCTCTCACCATCAACAGCGCAGCTGTCGAGAGGGTGACCAAGTTCCTGGGTGTTCACATCACAGAGGACCTCTCTTGGTCTCTTAACTCCACCTCCATAGCCAAGAGGGCTTGTCAGCATCTACACTTTCTGCAGAGACTGAAGAGAACAAGCCTCCCCCCACTGATCCTTAAGACATTCTACACTAGCACCATTGAAAGTCTTCTCTCCAGCTGCATCACTTTTTGGTATGGGAACTGTAAAGTTTCAGACTGCAACACACTTCAGCGAATAGTGAGAGCAGCTGAGAAGGTCATTGGTGTGCACCTACCCCTCCTGAAAGACATTTTCCAGACCCGCTGCTACAACAGAGCCAGGAACATAGTGAAGGACCACTCTCACCCACTACATGGACTCTTTTGACTTTTACCGTCTGGCAAACGGTATCGTAGTCTCCAATCTGCCACCAAGAGACTGTGTAACAGCTTCATACCACAAGCCATCAGGACTCTGAATGCACATTAATGTCAGAGCTGTCTTAAAATACCTCAAACTACCTCACACCTGCACCTACATCAGGCACACTCAGATGCACTAGAGTTAATAAAATAACTGTATACTCCTCCCTCAATTGTTGTCCTCAATTCTACATCTAACCTGTGCAGTATAATAATCGTGCAATATCAGTCATTAAGGTACTGGAGTGTTGTGTATTTGTGTATTCTGTCTATTTATTTATTGTGATTGTTTTTGTATTGTGATGCTCTTGCACTCCGTCTTGCTTGGATGCTGATGCTGCCAATGTGCCTTAAAACTTTACTAAGCAATACTTGTTCACATTCCATCTCTTCACTAAATGTCACTTGTGTACTATATTGTTGCATTCGTTCTGTATTTATTGTGTTGCTTTTTACACATTCTGTCCTGTTGAATGTAATGTTTCTGTGTTACTATGTTGCACCAGGGCCATGGGGAAACACTGTCTCATCACACTTTGTACTTGTATAAAGCGACTGATGACAATAAAGTACCTTGAACCTTGAACCTATGGCATGGCACCAAGACAAGACACTTTACTAGATAAAAACAAGGCTGGCAAAAGTGATTGCAAAATTAGAAAACCTGTGCTTAAAGATTTGTGTCCTGACAAAGATCACATAAATCTTTTATAGATTCATAATGAATAAAAAGTATAGTAAAAAGAACTGTCAAAAGAAGGCTAGGTAGCAAAATTCTTGAAGGACTGTCAGACTTTAAATCTCTTCTCAGGGACGGAAATAATAACATGCTCACCATGGCCTATGACCAGCATTTCACAGTGGATAAGAGTATGAACTTCTATTCAATGTTTTATCTATTTGAGCATGTCATACATAACAGAAAGGTTTATGCAAGGAGACAAAGAGAAACATGGTGGTGGTAATATTCATGTATTGGGTTTCTGACAAAAATATGTTTGGATTTCTGTGAAGAAGAATTCCTACCACAGCATTCAGCAAAAGAGCCAAATCTTTTACTTCATGTAGTTTTCCAAATATGATTTGTACATTATTCTGTACATTTAATGAGGAATTTTCTGTTGCAAAAAGAAAATATGCAAAACATAACATTTTTCATTAGTGCTTCTAGACAAGTGAACCCCCAAGCATTTATACTCTAGCCCATCTTGTGGCAAGCAGGCAGCACCGAGTGCAGTTACTCTATTGATTTAAATCAGTGTCTTTCATCTTCAGTGCAGAGAAAGGCAGCAGGGGATATCTTATGCAGTTATTGTATAGACAGCAAGAGCATGTGAGTGAGCGAGAGAGAGAGAGAGAGAGAGAGAGAGAGAGAGCATGAAGGAAGGGGTTTAACCACAACAACAACCTGCTGATGTCACCACTATTATTATTTTCACATTTGCATTTGACTGAGTGCTTTCCCTGGATTGCTGGGAAAGAGATAATGTCTGTCAAAAGCTAGTGCAATAACAGATGAAGAAGAAAGTCAATGCTCCCCCACCCCTGTAGAACTTTATTAAATGGCATTGAACTGGCATTATTACTCTATTCTCTCGCTCTTTCTCTTCCTCTCTCTATCTCTCTGTACATATTGTTGCACAAAGATACATATCCATGCACGAGTATATGAGTCAGTGAGAGTGTGTGCTTTGTTGTTGTGCTGTGTACATAGAGAGAGCTGATATTCCTGCAGAATCACAATGTAAAGTTAGTTGCGTCTAGTTAGCATATATATTAATATTATTTTATGTTATTAATGTCTATTAATGTTCACTCTTTCAAATGACAGAAATGGAATCAAAATGTTTTACAACAAATACATATGAATTACTTTCAAATATTACTACTTCTTTACCATATCACTGTAAATGCTCTGGGCAGTGAACAGTTTGTAGCATCATTTTTGTATTGTGTGCTGAGTTATTGTGTCTCTTCAGAGCATGTAGGCTGACTGTGACAGATGTGCAGTCACATTAGATTTTCTCTCCCTTCAGTGTTTTCTGACCTGACGCTCTGACCATTTCTGACTGCTGAGAATCTCCTCTACCACCTTCTAAGTCTCAAGCCTCCAGCTGCGGTTAGTAATGTGGTCTGCCTGAGTTCTTAAGAGAGGACACAGGGTTAACACAATGTCCCTGAATTGAGTCATGCCTGTAAGCCGGGCTAATTGGAAATGATAGCTCCTTGTGTGTTTGTGTGTGTGTTTCCTTGCACACTTGTGCAATATATAGGCATGTGTGCACTGGAGGAGATATATGTTTATTTTAAGCGTAATATGTTTTCTATGGTGACGTGAAAGGCTAAAATATAACAAAATAAAAACAAATAAATTTAACTTAAAATGCATGTTGATGATCTAAACATGATATGGGTACTGTAATATAGAAATTGATAAGTTATACTAAGGTATATGAAATTTTATTATTATTATTATTATTATTATTATTATTATTATTATTATTATTATTATTATTAGTAGTAGTAGTAGTAGTAGTAGTAACATGTTACAAAAGTAAAGCAATTACAGTAACATATTACTTTTTCCTGTAACACAGTAAAATAAGGCATTACTAATAAATTTCAGTAATTTTACACTGTGATATATTTCAGTAAAACATTAAGTAAACACACGGTTAACTCTGAAAAATAGTTCTTAATTTAAAAAACTTCAACACTGCAAGACCTTGGCACAAGAGAAAAAATCTGGGCTAAAAGAGCATTTCACAGTCAATATTCTACACCACATTGCCCTCCACTGGGGGTAGAATGAGCTGCAGTAAACTACATTTTAGTAGTCTTACTGCTGCAGCGATTTTGGTGAAAGTGACTCAAAAGGGATGCAGGAGTCATGTAATGCATTACAATTCAGAGACAGTAATTTTGTGACCAATTACTTTCAAATAACAATAACTAGTAATCTATAATGTATTACATTTTGAAAGTAACTTGCCCAACACTGGTAATAGTAGTAGTAGTAGTGGTTGGAGCACTTATTGTTGTGATTAATGTTTAAATTATTACTACCACTTAATTTTTTTCCCTTTTTAATGGGATTTTATTTTAAAATGTGTGTCAAACATATGGCATGAGGATAAATGGTGAAGACGGAGGAGGTGGAAATTTCTCCGTCTGCTGGAAAATCACAGAAAATTTCTTAGGATAAAAGGAGGCTTGACAGAAACATAATTATTTTCTCTCAAGGTCAAACCTGGGAAGAAGAAGCTTTCTAGCTACAGATTCTTCAGACCTGCACCCTTCTCGTCTGATATATCTCAGTGATGGATCGATGTCACTCAGCACACCAGTGTTTCTCTTCCCTGATCATATGCACACCTGCGCACGCACGCAGACGCACACACACACACACACGCACACACACACACAGTCTTGTATTAATATCTTTATATAGTCTTTCCACATGGCCTCCCCATAATAACTAAAGCACATAATTTTACACCTACACCTAACCCTAACCCTTTAACCTCAGTAACCAAAAAGCACATCTTTTACCTCTTTTAGTTTCTCAAATAAAACAAGCACTTTTTCTTATAGTCATTTCTTCCTCATGGGGACCTCTCAAAATGTCCCCACAAAGCCCAAAAACAGATAGTGTTAGGACAAAAGGTCCCTACACGTGATAACATGTTCACACACACACATCAGCTATTCCTGATGCCTTTCATCAAACATCTTCCTGATGAATAAGACACCCTGGCAATCAGTCTTACCTTCAATTTATTTGAGCATAATTGTAGCAAGTCTGGCCCAAGACCGCCTCAGATACTAACTTAACCCCACCTAATCCATCTCACCCTCTTCCCAGTTTAAGATCTCTGGTCACTTTCAACCTCACCTTGTTTCCCACCCCAACCCTATTTTCAGCTTATATCTCATCAGTCTTTTTCTAATGTCAACTCTGCCTAGCCCTATTTCCATAATCTCATTCATTCACTCCCTACTCCAACTCTGTTCCCCAACCTCAGCAACCAGCCCCTTCTTACTTGTCCACAGCAGTTCTCTGATTGGCCTGTGCACATGAAAATTACTCCATTACACTTCCATAACCTCTTCCATAATTCCTAACCGCCCGCGTTATTGGGTACTGTGACACCCTCCCTGATTTGCTTTTTCACCTAAAATATAAATATTAGTCTTTCCACCAGTAAACATCCTTTCAACATCTAGACTCATTTTGGGCATACAGGTGGAAATCAAAATTTCAAAGACCTTTCTAGTGAGCTTTTTCACTCTTCCCTCCTCATTACCAGCAGAATCTACTTATTGTCACCTCATAGTTTATCACAAAACCCTCACTCAAATCCTTCTGCCCCTGTCACTCCGTTTACTCTGGATACTGACAACCTGATTTATGCCATTAGTTGCAACTACTGTCGGTTGGTATATGTGGGGGAAACAGGTCACACACATACACATGAACATGTACAAATATTCAGGGATTGTTTCTTGAGTTTCTGATGTTTTGATAAGATCTTTATCACGTAGTATCCTTTGAAGGGTAACGTGATCCTACTGCTTTCAGAGTGAAGCATACATTAACATCAGACTTCGATGAAGAACCAGTAATAGCATAGCCAACTGATAAATGTTGGCCAACTGGATTATGTTTTTGCAGAATAAAAATGCTTCCCCAACCAATGCATCATTAAAAAGCTTATATATTATATTGTCATGGGGGTAAAGCAAGGCGTGAGGAGAAGGAAGGGAACGAGACACTGTTGGCAGGCAAGTGTGAAGGAGCGACAGGGCAGGTGAACACAAAAGGGGGAAATAGTCCAAAAAAACACCAAAACAAAGACAAGTGGTCAGGGAAGAATGGTGAGGCCTGTGCTCCCAGTTGTAGGCGCGGTGTACTCTGGAGTGGAGCCTCCCCGAGGAATCAGGGAACAAGCCAAGCCTCATCGCTTGACGACTCGGAGGCACACGAACCAGGCTCCAGACTCTAAGCCTCCAAGGCCGCCTGGCCAGTCGGGAAAAACACACACTGGGGAGACACGAGCCTAGGGAGAAAACACAGGAGAGGGACGTGAGCGAAGGGAGACAAAAAGGGGAAGCCAAAATGAGAACGAAAACCAAACCAGAATCCAAATGGGGTCCAATGTTCAAAAGGGGAGAGGAGGAGGAAGGGTCCCAGTCCGTGGTGAGAGAGAAGGGTGCAGAAGGTTGAGGATAATCCAAAAAAGCCATCACGAGGTGAACAACCACACATGATATGAGCGAGACAGCCTCAGAGAGGCCTCGGGTTGAACTGGATGGGCCAAGACCACAGAACTCAACAAACGAGTGCTCTCACCAATCCCAGAACTCAAAGCAGAACGAGACACAGCTGAACTCAATAATAAGCGCGGGAGTGTTCTACACAGATCCTAACCTACTAGGTAAGGAACACGCAGTGCATACAACATACCAGGAAGTAGGTGCGCTCTAAACAGAGAGTGAACTACTCGGGAGGGCACACGAAGTGTGGACTCAAAACCCAGAAGTGAGGAGCAAGCTAACATAGACAGCTAAGGCTAATCCGAAGAGACATGAGGAGCAAACATCACTCACCACAGACATTGCTCTCACACCAGAAGTGAACCCAGACAGGAAACAAAACACACAGACACTTTATCCTGGGTTCGCTACCGGACTGTGACATATATGGAATATATATATCTAATATAAATTATATATAATAATATAATATAATATAATATAATATAATATAATATAATATAATATAATATAATATAATATAATATAATATAATATAATATAATATAATAATGTAAGATAATAGATGTTTCTTTCAGAAATCTTTTTGGCTACCTGCAACTAGTCTTTCAAACCTAACAATAAATAATCAGAATTGAATAAATAATGAATTCCTTATGAATACACAGATATGTAAAAGCCCTGGGCTATTATAAGCTCTAATATCCAAAGTTGGAATTGCTTAAGCAACTTTAAGTAGTTTCTTGACTCAAACTTTTTTTAAATTTAGATTTGTTTGTCTGTTTGTTGGCGACATTGAACCTTATTCAAGGTGGCAGAGGTTAAATCATTTGCGTTGATGGTGTCTGTGACCCCAGAAAGCAAGCACACAGCGAGGAGATCGTCTGTCTCCATTGGACATCCATCAGGAATTATTGATATTTGCTAGCCGATCAATGATTGCTCTGGGAATGTATAAGCTCGTAAGGGGATCAATGAGCCTGTGCTTTGAATTGACCTAATTCTTGTGACCAGTAGTGCTGAACTGCTAAAATGGAGTTGAGACCAAAAACAAAAAAAAAAAAACATACACACACAAAGAGTTGACAGAGATTAATAAAGTCTTTCAGCGATGTGTTTCAGCATGCATATTTATATCTGTAGAATATTTATGCTCTGAGAAGTGTTAAGCTTTAACCAAGCTTTTAGCAAGACCAGACTGACAAAAATGCAGTTGCTCATATTATTTCAGGTCTTGTAGAACATGTTAACAAAGAATAAAGTTATTACTAGCTTTCTTGGATGCTACTGATGAGTGTACAGATGTCAAAAATGGACTGTACCCAAGATGTTTGTTGGGTTGCTACCAATGG
Organism: Distichodus sexfasciatus; assembly: GCA_032718565.1. Classification (NCBI taxonomy): domain Eukaryota; kingdom Metazoa; phylum Chordata; class Actinopteri; order Characiformes; family Distichodontidae; genus Distichodus; species Distichodus sexfasciatus. The sequence goes on along the minus strand of JAVGVS010000662.1, from coordinate 17,170 downwards.
CGACACATTTTCAATTTCAAATATAAAAGCTGAACTGAAAAGCATATTGAGGTTATGGTAAGTTGTCATTGTGAGACCTCGGCCCAGACCGAGGGAGGAATCCACCTCATCAGAAAGGCCATCTGACCAGGACTCCAGTTCCAGACCTTCACAACTACCCCAGATTACCAGATCAGCGTCACCAGAATTCTAACCAATCACATTCACAGCACCTGTATTTAAGGGCTTCCATTTACAACCATTCTCTGCGACGTATTGTCATGTCTAGTGCTACATACCAAGCATTCCTTGTTATTGCCTGCCTCTGTTTTGACCATTGCTATCTGTTTTTGGACTACCCCTCTGCCTCAGGCGATATGGATTTGTTTGCCCCGTGGACTGTATTTTTTGGTTTTGACCTCTGCCTGAATAAACTCCTCGCCTTTCGTCAATTTACCTCTGTGCCCACGACTTGGTTCTTTCGACTCTGCGTTTGGGTTCACCTGCCGGTTGTTACAGTCATAATCATTCATATCATTAAACTGCAATCCAAGTGATCTAAACAATCTGTAATTAGCCTATAATGCATTGATTTTCTGGTCATTTCTGATACTGGATTGGGTCCAGTGTGGCCTTATATATCAAATGATTTGGCACATCTGCCATGTAGTTGACTTAGATGTGAGCGTGTTAGATTTGAGTAACACTTCAATTATTTTTATATACAAGTAACAGGTTCTTGACTACACAGCCCCATTTTAACCAATTGGTTCACATCTTAAATATTTATAAAAACTAGAGAGAATTTGTTGTTGCAAATGATTTGGTTCCACAATTCTGAGCATGTGCTGTACACAGTGAGGTATTTCATCTCTTTCATCTGTGACCTCTGATCCACAGCAGAGCCACAGAGGACATCTTAAAATCACCCAGAATCTACCTCTCCTTTTTCCCACTCTTTCATTCCACATTGCTATAATCTGGCAGTCAGTGGCGCAGAAATGGAACATTCTGAATCACCTAAAATGACTGCATTTAAAAGACTTCTACTAATACCTATATCAGCTTCGTACATGACTGTAATGTCGTGGTACAAAAAATAAATACAATTTTCAATATATTTATTTGTACAGACAGACATTGTCACAGAGCTTTACATATTACTAGCCCAAAGTCCTTGACGAGCATGCCTAACGAGAAACCTTGAGAGGAACCAAGACTCAATGTTTACAAATCTAATATTTTAATTAGCATTTACTGTTCAAGAAGTCCCTGCTAGTTCCAGATGGTACGCTTTCAGTCATGTAGACCGTACAGTCCAAATAATCTGGTCCAACTAAACTGAGGGTGTCAGATAGGTAAAAATAGTAAGATTTCGCTTGTATGTGACAGTATGTCATATACATGAGCCTTACCTGCTCTTCTGACACCCTGTGTAAAGTCAGAATCTGTCAGCATCCTGTGTAAAGTCAGGAAGTTCTGACCGCATAAACACACAGAAACAAAACCAATATGGAAGGATTAGAAATATCTGACGTGGCAAACAGTAGGAGAGAGTGAGAGGGAGAGAGGAGGGATTCGTGAAGAAGCCCATGTTATGTGTCAGTCGACAGCACAGAGGTTGGAGAATGATACAGTATCTTGCAGAGCGAAGAGTAAAATGGAACTACAGGATAAAGTCGATCACTTCACTACAGCTGAGAGATTCAGGAGCATGTGGACCAAATCAAGCTCTGGGAGAACTAATCTCCCAGATAAAAGACTGCTGCTGGAGGCTGGCAGAAATCAATGCTGGGTCAACGCTGGCCAAACGGAAAAGAAACATTCTGCTTCTTCACCTGACCATGCTCAGCACTGTCGGTATCATTAGGACAGAGGAGAGAGCGCTCTTACTCTGCTATTAAAAGTACATCATTTCAACATTGTCACTGTGTTGTTAGCTTCACATAGTGTGAATATATTGACCTGTTCTCATTTCCCATGATTACTGTATAACAGAGCCCTCTTCAGTAGTAAATAATTTACTGTGATTTAATGGTTTTGGAATAAATTTTGAGAAAATATGGTTTTCCGTTTTCATCATCAGGCAGTAGTCCGGTGGTCAGCCGTGTGCTCTACCTGTGTTCGTGTGGGCTTTCTCCAGGTAGATTAATTTGTTACTCTAAGTGGTCCCTATACTAGCTTCACTAAGATGTTTTACTAAGTTTTACATTGTCAGATCCAACTGTTACTCATAGATAGACATGAGTGAGGAGGAGTGTGTTTTTGAGTGTTGGTTGAAGTCATAGACTTTATAGCTAGAGTTTATAGTCAGTAGCAGTGAGGGAGTCTCACATTGTCTGAACAATAGCAGTTACTGCTGCCATGACAGCTGGTGAGTCAGTGAGCTGCACTGTTTATGCTTGACCTACCTTGACATTAATGCACTGAAAGAGTTCTGTGACCAAATATGCTTACATGGCTAACAGTGCTTCACTGTTAAAATATGCTTACATGGCTAAAATCTGCTCCAGCTTTTATTAATTTGGAACCTAAGACATAACATTCAGAACCAAGTGAAAAGTTTAGAGTGAACTATTAGAAACAAAGATGGTTAAATTTAGAGGACATCACATGCCTAGTACATTTAACTCTGATGAGACTGAAATGACACTGGAGCATCATAGAAAAACAATTCTTTAAAGGAGGGGTGTGTATGGGCACATGGAAACAAACAAAACTGAAGAATAGTATTAAAAAAGAACAGTCATTAAGAGTACAGTGGCGAGACCGAGTTAAAGGGGACAGGGAGACTGAAATACCAGCAAACCCACATTAAATATATTAGATTTAAAAAAACATAGTGTAATTTATCTTACTTTTTCTGAGTGCTTTAGGCTACAAATCACCATTTTTGACTCCTGGATATATTTGTCTGCTTAATTAAAATGCTCTGCAACTTTAATGTCTTTTCTTGCCTGCATATCTTTTTCTTTTTCTTGATTGTCTTCTCTATTATTTTTCATTTCCTGGGAATAACCAGTAATTTTTCCAATTCACTACTCAATGCTTGTAGCCTGAGACTGACCTCAATTTCAGTATCATGTACTTACAGATGGACTCCAAGAAAGTATGTATGAACCATGTGGTTACAGGCAGAATAATAATGATCACTGACCATTAATGCATGGTGAAGTTTTACTGTGTGTTGTATAACTATGCCTGTGACAAATAAAGAATCTTGAATCTTGAACCAGCTGTAGAAATGCAGATGCCAGGGAGCCAAAAGCCAGAATGGAGTTTGGAATATTGTGATTGAGAGGACCAACATGATATAATTGCCAGAAAAATTCACCCAGCTCATGAGGTCAAGAGCATCACACATGCTGATCAACACACTTAAGAGATGGCTTAATTCTCTATAAAATGACAGTGGAATAGTAGAAGAGTGTTTTATGTTTGCAGCTGTTACACTGTAATGAATAGAAATGAACACAGTTGGGAGGTGGAAGGTTATACTGAATTAAAAATCTATCATAGTTTAAATTAGCCAAAGGTATAATTTATAAACAATTAAATGACTGCTTGCACTGAGCTATCGTAACTGAACTGGGATGAAAAAGAGTTGAATGTCGTATGCCATTTAACAAATATAAACAGTTTTGACACCAGACGTTTTATTTTAAATCTATTTAGTACATGAGCCAATTTTTGAACATGGGCCACAACTGAAGTCCTGTGTGCTCCTTGTGTCTTATCCAGTCATTAGTCTGTATCTGTCTCTGGGTGGTGTGTTTTTGATGAGCAGAGGTACAAAGTCAAAGTCAAAGTCAAAGTCAAAGTAAACTTTATTGTCATCTCTGCTATATACTGTACAGATACATAGAGAGACGAGACGACGTGACTCCAGGTTATTTCCAGTGCAAACTTTACAAACAAAGAAAACCCCTGTGGCAGGCTTCTGCCAATCCTACAGATGTCTTGCTAACACTACTTTCTCCACACTGCCTGCCTATTCCTTGCACAGCTCGCCTGGGAATTCATCTAGTCCTGAGAGAGAGAGAGAGAGAGAGAGAGAGAGAGAGAGGCAGACAGACAAACAGACTCAATGCCTCTCCTCTTATGTACACAAATTTCTTCTGAGCTTATACTCACTTCATTAGAATTTATACCCATTGTCTTCAATTGCCTGTATACATCATTGAAGAAATAAAAAGTCCAGCACAGTGGAGCAATACTGATTCAACAGCCAACACTTGAACCAGACAAGATAAACCCAAAAGTGGTGGTGTCATGTCTTGGTTGAGTATAGAAGCTCCTCCCAAGTCACTTTCAGTAGGCCATAATTATTCTGGACACAGCTGTACCCAGACCAAGATGTGCATTAAGACACTTTCCACATCACCAAAGTAAAAAAGTTGTTTAAATCACTGGAAGAATCCCAAATTAAGTATATTCAGAACATAAGGTCTTAAGAAATGTGACATCTTACTTTTGAGTTATTACAGGGATCACTGTCTAGAGGTCTAGAGAGATATTCACCCAGAGAGAACTGCATAGGGCCTATAACTATCATTTTTTAATATACATTAAATATAATTTTATATTATTAGGGATACACTGAAATGAAATTTTTGGCTGAAACCGAAAATGAGGAAACACTTGGCCGAAAACCGAAACACTGAAATAAATTATTATGCCAATTTTTCATACCATTGCTGGGACTGTTTGTACTTACAAAAATTATAAAATTATAAATAAAATGTTTTACATGGCCCCACTCCTGAATAGCCTACAGACCTATAACTGACTGCTGAAAGATTGTAAAATTAAATATCTTCTGTCATAAAAAACAAAGCGCATTATAACATTGCACAACAAATATGAAGTTATTAATAAATTGTTTTAGATTATTATTTATTTTAGATTAATGTAGTATAAAAGACTTTTTTCCTATATGTATCTTTCCCTATTGGTTACTCTCTAAAATTACAGAATGGAAAAATATTTTCTGATCAATTTAAAATGAAGAAATACTAAAGTCTTAGGTAACTTTGAACCAGTTTGGACTCATTTGGCGTATAAAATGAGATTCTTTTGGGCTTTCTTGAAAATAACTACATTTCCCACAATCCCCCGGTGCGCGATGCGGGTCGCGCCACAATTATGCGATTACTGCGCACACGAAATAAACCAGAAATTATCTGGAAATGCATTTTTGGCCATTTTCAACCGTAAATTCTTGGTGGCCGATTTTATGGTGCATCCCTATATATTATACATTAATAAATATGGAACATTTTAGTAAAAGGTTACAGAGCTTGCTTATGTGCAACTTTCATTATCTTTCTTAGGCTAGAATAACTGCTAGAAATAGTAAGAACAGTTTTGTCTAATCAAGTGTATTGGTATTTACAACTGAGATTTTGTCCCAGTCCCTAAAAAGCATGCATAGGTCGATAGTGGCAAGGCAAAGCATTCTCAGAGGAAAAGAGGACAAAACCAAGCAAGGAACCAAGAAGAGGAGCTCTTTTCCCTTCCAGCGAAGGTGGGGTAAACGTATGCATAAGAAATGTAAAAATATGATGAGTATATTACAGAAGATAAATTCTGGAATATTCATTTAAAGTTCATGAGGTCACTCCAAGGTGGAGGTGAGAAACCTGTGCAAGATCCAGCTGATCATTCACTGTCTGTCAAGTCCAGTATGAAGTACACTAGAGGCGTCTTTGCACTGACAAACTAAGGTGTGCTTTAAGAGGCACAGCTTTAGGTAGCAACTTTGTCTCTCTCATAGTATAAAAAGCAAAATTAAGTAAAAAAAATCTCACTGGTGTTCATCGTGTAAAATCATGCTTCTCAGTGAAAGCATATCCATCAGATGGCTAAGAGTTAGAAAGAGACATGCAGAATAAGCTTTAATTACACAAAGAGCTAATGAGGCATTCATTGGCCCAAATGGGTTGTAAATTTCCCATTAGTCCATGCCTGTCTTGTGCAAGAATATATTTTAAAACACTCATTCACTATTGTCTCACTGGAGCAGTCATAAAGTAAGAATCAGTACAGAAAATTAGACTCAACATACCATGGGAGCTAAAAAGGATGCATGTAATTGCGCAAACTGCTTAAAATCAATGGCCCTCTAATAATCATCCTTAGTCTTTTTTTTTTTAAATCAATAGCTTCCTTATAGTCATTATAGAGATCAATATCCCATAGCTTAGATATGCAGTCATTGCTAGAGGCTGTTAGGTTATGACTTGGCCTAGATATTATAGGATGTGATAATCCTATGTGTCTAAGGGAATTTTTTCTTTCTTGTGCAAGGACAGTCATTAGCCCTTAGAATCTGTTAGGATCTTTTAATGTGGTACTGCTTTTGGAGTTACATATTCTGTGTTTCTCTTCTCTCTACTTTGGTTTGATGGGAGCTTCAAAGCACTTGTGCTTTGAATGGAAATTGCATTTGATTTTAAACAGTGGATCTCTTTGAAAAAAATAATTACACATTGCTGTCATTTTTTCCACCCAGGTAATCCAGAAAGACGTTTAGGGTTTAACAGATCCATGGTTAAGGTAAGGCTTGTGACTTCTGACAGTTTAACACTGACAGCTACAGTAGTCAGCTAACACTGTTGTCCTTATTACAGACATTGTCCAGAAGGTCATCATGAACGTGATGAATGAAAACTGCTAAAGAGCTGTGTAGCACCAAACTCAATTCAACATGTATGACTTTAATTAAGGCTGTATAATTTCAGTGGGGATGGAGGCTGCTAATGCTATGGTTGTAGATAAGAGGTCTTGGTCAGAGTCCAATTCAGGGTCAGGGTCATTATAGTACACCTTGGTACGGGTGCCACTTACCACTGCCATCCCAGAATGCACCACCACCATGAAGTCTCCTCTGGGACCTCCTCTGTGTGGTGAGTGCATCTACTTAGTGTGGGAGGGGCCCGGATGGGGGCGTGGCCATTGGGGCAGGTTCAGCAGGTGTGTGACCTCTGGAATGAGTGTGCCCAGGCTCTAAAGGGGTAAAGAAGGCCTCTGGGTGAGATCAGTGCAGAACTGCCCCCTTCAGGCCACCTGCTCAGTGGGTCCTGAGGATGGAGGAATGCAGTGTTGAGTGTCTTCTTCACCACTGGGCAAGACCTTTGCTATCGCTTTGTCTGCCACCTGGCATAAAGGAGAAAGGTATTGCTTCATCTGGTACCAGGAGGATAAATAGACCCATCCTCTTCCTCCTTCTCCTCATTTTATCTGCAATAAATACAGTTAGATTTGGCATATGGCGTTTTTCAAAAAGCAGCTCACTTGGGTAAGTGTATAGAATGTTTAATTGACACAATATCTGTTCTCAGTATTTCCAACAAATATGTCCACATTTAAAAATCCATTTGGCTGTGTCACAATACATCAAAGTGCGGTCCTGTTGTGACCACACCACACCAAAAACTATATATTCCATCAGCACATCTTAAGGATCAGTGAAAGCTAATTTGGTTAAGAGGAGGTGCGAATTCAGGAAGAAGAGGAGCATTTGCCCCAGCCACGGCCTCCCTGTCTGATAGACAGAAGCAGCAGGTTTGGTGGGATGACCACTCTCAGCTCCTTCTGCAGTAAATTCATGACCTGTTTAATAATTTATCAGCAGATATGTGCCATGTGGCCTTCTTAGCAACGGTGCTACAGTCCAAATCAGCCTTCTCCCAATATGAACACTTCAAAACCATGTTTAAGCTTGTTCTGACAAGTTCTGAAAAGTGTCTTAAGTTATGTTCAGAAAATTTCTTCTCAAAATATTTACTTAGAAAAACTGGATTCTCTGCACGTTCTTAAACTGCAAAAAGATCCTTCTCATAATGACAAATTCTCTGTTTATATAAATTAAAGAACAGAGATTAAATGTTTAATGAACAAATTTAATCTTAAGAAAGATTGATAAATAAGGCCCATAGTTGTGCAAGACATTTCTGATATGATAGAGTTGTGGTGTCAGTCAAAGTAAACTTTGCTATCTCTGCTATATATGGTACAAGTACACAGAGAGACGAGAGGACGTGGCTCCAGTTTTAACAGTGCAAAAAACAAGGAACAAAGAACAAATAATGCACATAGAATAGGCAATATGCCTAAACACTGCCTTCCAAAAGTTTGGAAACGTCTCTGGCAAAGTGGGGTTTTGGACAGTATTGCCATGAATCCTTTTTAATTTGTGATAATGTTGCACTGATAAGGGACAACACAAACTACGAAAACATATTTTATTACATAAACAGTTTATTAAACAGTTTATACATAGAACATACTTAAATTTCAAATTAATCAAAATATCCACCATTAGCAGCTATTACAGCTCTGTATAATCTGGGCATCCAAGCTGTCAATGAACCAATCAATTGTTGAAGCTAATACGGTGTGCTGACCCAAAAATCTTTTAAAAACCTGGGCTAAGTTTAAACCAGTAACCAGACATCACAGCTGGCAAAGGGGCATGTCTGACTTTGACATGTACATATTGTCATTATTATATAATCAAAATAAAAATTATTATTGCCAGTATCCAGAGATAACGTCAAGTTACTTTAATGTATTTCCACCAAAAAATGATGAGGATTTATGCTAATATCGTCCAAAACCCCACTTTGGCAGGGCACTGTAAATAGAATATAAAATATACATTTTAAACTAGAAGTGGAATGTAAAATATAAACTTTAAACTAGAAGTAGAGACACAATTACAATGCAGTACTCAGTCTACAATTATGGTCTTGGAGTTGTCTTTTACACTGAATGCACATGAGGTCAGTTCAATATGAAAGATTTTATAGGCAGTAAAAAAACAGCATCTCATAAAGTTTGAGCTAACATTCAGATCAAATATGTGCAGATGTTCTAACAGCAGGGGAGAACTAGAACAATACTTTCAATAATTTGTGCAAATATAGTCAGTAAGAAAAAGCGATCAGTGATATGTACAGCAATGTTCAATGTTCAGTAACCCTTTCGGGTTCATAACAGCGTCTTCTATACTCCACTTGTGTTGTAATTTATTAGCTATTAGTTATAATGGCTCTTTATTAATCCAAGACTGAGCTTGGAGTACTTCAGCATTTTTCATTTATCACCTTCATGATGGCCACCTTCTAGACTTCAAGCTTTAGAAGGTTCCAAAGTGACACACCTTAGAATTTTCATCACTACATTATTATGTGATATGTATGGAATAGACCAATAAACATGTGTCACTGAATGGGCTTTTCAATCACTGACCACAACTTGTGCATGTTTAGAAATCTGATAACTAAATAGACATTTAAGGTGCAAGTAGTCTCTGATGTTTTCAGATGACAAGGATTTTGTAGAAGCCAGGTGAGAGTCCAGTTTTACATATTGTACAGTCCGTCCGGTTGAGACTGGAGTGAACAGTGTAAGGAAGCACTGAACGGCAAGTTATCTAATTCTTGTGGGGAATGTAGTGATGCAGGTCTCTTCAGTAGCAGCATATTGAACCACAGCAGGACAGGGGGTCTGGAACCTCCAGAAGCCAATGAAATGTAGGTCCAGCTTGGCAAAAAAGAAGTAAGAGTGTACAGTATGGCAGAGTGCAGCATGGGGTTACTCACAGCAAGGAGCTGAGGAGAGTCAGGCTAATAAATTAAATAACAAATACACCGAAAAACAGGTGAAAAGTTGGATCCTTCAGGCATGTTATAAGAGTTGTGAGTGTGTAAAATGTAAAATGCAAAATGTGTTTCTGATTAAGAAAATCAAACAGCTCTGCATCAGTCAGGCTTTAGTTGCAAGCTACAAAATGACTTAGTAGATATAAATCCTAATCTATTTCTTACTGCCATCATTAGCTGAGCAGCAGAAACAAGCAGAGTCCTAGGCTGCTCCCGCAACTCCTTATATGTAAAAAGCAAAGCCTTAGGCTCCTCCTCCATCTTCTTATATGTAATCAGTTGAGCATCAGGTCCCTCCCACAACTTATTATATGTAATGAGCAAAGCCTCAGGCTCCTCCCACAACTCTTTCTATGTACTTAGAAACTAGGACTTTAAAACATAACAGCTGTTGTTGATCTTTTTGTCAGTTATCCAGATGCATACACAGATATTAACAGACAACAAAACCGCACTCATGTCAAGATTTTCAATCTATCCACTCTTCTGGCTGGTGCTGAACTTTCTCTCGTTTCCCAGAAAAAAATAGTACAAAGAAGGAGGAGCTTCAGGTAGCCTACCAGGTGGTGTCGTCGAACGTCTTGTTACATTCTTCTCCTGAAGGAAATTGAGGGTGTGTTTAATAATGCATCTGCAGGTGCAGGTGCAGTATAGCCTCACTGGCAAATGCGGTAGGGCTATAAATTATCTTTCTCTTTTCTTTTTTTCTTAGTTCCTAAAAAGATTCTTCATCACATAGCATGCTAAGTTTATTTAGATATTTTTACTGATAGAAGAAATGTTCTACATAAAGTCTTTATATCTCTCAGGAGGCTTGACAACTCTGCCACAGCACGTTATCACTTTGGTTGACAAAACCTCTGCTGCAAGTGACTTCCAAGAATTCCTGTTCTGAATGACTGGCTGTGCTGTCAGCTCAGGTGTTTCTTCGGCCCTATCCCTTGTAGGCCTTAGAAGACGTGGATTGTGATGGAAAACCCCCTTTCTGTTAGTATGAGGTCAGCCTTGGTGTGTCACACATCTTGAGACTTCTTCCATCCTTGTTCACCTTGTTCATCCTTTCTCATCAGCTTGTCTCATTTGCTGGAAGTCAGGCCGCAATGGCTGCAGGTGAGACTCCAGCTTTGTTGTTTTTATCTGTCTCACACAGCAGTGAGACAATCAATTTGAGCATAGCATTTGTCAGCATTGGTAAGGACTCTTGAACAGTGAGACCTTCATTATGGTCTTGTAGGAGTACTCCTTCCAAGCCATAGCTACTAGGGTCTGCACTCACTACGGTGGCTCTTAGCGCATTCTTAGCACAGCAACCATGGAAGGCTCTTTTATTTCTTCAGTGATACCACATTGAACCATTCCCTCCAGCTCCTTCTTAACTTTCTGGAGCATGGGCACAGACACACATTTGGCTGTGACTACACTGTATGGGATAGAGTCATATTTTAAGTGAAGCTTGATCACTTTATTTAGCAGCTGAGGTCAGGTCTTCCAGACTCTATCAATCTCATTGCAGCTGATGCCTCATGTCCAAGAAGGTTGTTCACGGTAGGTCCCGTAACAGGTTCATTAAAATGGTCTTCTCGGCTCCACTTATATAGTAATTTAATAGCAGTTTGTTGTTTTAATTTTCTTCATTAATTAATTTCCAAGTTTAAACCAATAGTTTAGCATGTGACTTAAATGAAGATCATACGAACTTATAAAAGAACGGGAAGGACTGACAGTTTTCATCTTGGTCTATAACAGTAGGTGAACAATCATATGGCTGGAGAGGAGGAGGAGGGGATGGAGGGGAGGATGACGTCGAGGAGGAGAGCAGGAGGAGGTGGAGGACAAGGAAGATGAGGTCAAGCTCACTCAGAGGCTTTGTCTTCCTGCAAAGCCTTTGGTGGACTACAGTGACTTAGACTAAGACCATGGCCTCAGCAGACCAACCCCAATAGTTAAGCATGTGCCTAAGATGAAGATCACATGTTACTCAGAAATAAACTGGATTGTTCAGCCATGTTATAATTTTTAGTGTGTTGTTAGTGTGTAATGTGTAACGTGTTATCTGTTTCTGATTAAAAAACAATCCTGATGATACATGTGCACTGGGTTTTTAAATCCACAATATGTATTTACAATTCTCCAACAATCAGGTCTTCCAGTATTTTTATCATACCCACTGCAGCTGAAGCCTCACGTCAAAGAAACTGTAGGTAGGTCCCATGAAACACGGAACTTGAACAGTCTATTCTCTATGGAATTTGTGTCTGTAAACTGTTCTTTACAATGCAATTTTCCACCAGGACTTACTTTGGCCATTTTTTAACTGAGGCTGGTGCTTTAGGTTTGACAGGGTCTTTTTTGATACTACACATGTATCTGCACCAGTATCAATCTTAAACTCCACATCTGTTCCTTGTATAGGGTGTGAAACAGTCCATTCGTTATTCCTTTCATCCATTTGCCTCAGTTCCCCTAAGCAATATGTTGCAACGGCGCCATCTGGTGAGGTGCATACGTCATTGACTTCACGTGTGCGACATACTACTGCGAAATGGCCCTCTTACAGTTTTTCCCAATTGCTAAAACACGTTTCTTGGAACTTCCACCCATTTTCTCAAAACCCTAAACACAAATCCAAAAACTCAAACTACATTCACAAAACCCCAGACTTTTCTATCAAAATTAAACTATCATCTCGAAACCAAACATTGTGTTCAGATCATACACACAGCAAGTCACAATATATTCACCACAGAGCATTTGCTAGACACTACATAAAATAATTTAGGACACAGCATCCGGGGCATGTAGTTAACTGAAAATGTTTATTGTAAATGCATTTAGCAAAAAAATATCTGTCAAAGTGATTTCTACATGTCATCATAATAAAAAAAATAATAAAACGAAATAAGCACATTGCTGCACAAAGTCACCGAGATTCATTCTCCAACGTCATGACTTTGTGCAGGGTCCGGCCAGATCACTTCACACACATCACAGGCAATATTTTCCCTTGCCAGGCAACGGGGGGAAAAACCCTCTGGTGTGCCGAATCCAGCCTTGACAAGACTCCACAGTTATATCATCACAGGCCTGATCCATTGCCTCCAATAAACTATCCCTGTGGTGTAGGGCTGTCGGTCATAGACCTTCCACCCCCACGCAGAGAAAAACTCCTCTACTGGATTCAGAAAGGGGCTGTAAAGTTGAAGCGCTGGTTGTTGGTGAACACTCACGTATCAGGAAAGCACGGTGAAGGCTGACGTTGTCCCAAACTATGACATAAACACATGTACTCATAATGTCCTGTAGACCAACCAGAAACGGTGTAGATGTTCAGTGTTATATGGCCCCAGGTCTGCATGACGGTGGAGTACTAGCCTACAGTAACATTAGGATTATAAGCATAGAATTGTAATGGAAGTATCAATGCTGAAAGTGTGTGTAGGTTAAACTTAGTTGCACATACTGATGTCTTAGATCTTTGACTCTTGCAGAGTTGCGCTCAAAGGCAACTCTGTACTCTTGTTTCATGCTAAGGACATGGTCAATAGTTCACAGAGACACACTCTGCTGGATTTCACAGAGTCTGGTGGCATTATTTTGAAGGACCATGTCAATAATGACAGCTTCTTGTTGTGAGAAAAGGGCATGCCTTCCACCCTCATTTGGTTGTCTTTCTATTCTACAAAAGGGAAAATGCACTTACAAGCGTACAGGCAGTGACAATAGTATTGTAATTATGTAAATTCCTTTTTTGCGCCTCATGAATCTACACTCAGTATCCCATAATGCACAAATAAGAATCATAGAATTCTTTGCAAATTTATTAAAAAAGAAAAACCGAAATATTCCAGAAAAACTAAGGAAAATCTAAATAAACAGCTGTATTGTGAGTAGAATGCTGTCATGGTGTGGTTGCAGGAAGGGGATGAGGACACTATGCAGGCATACAAAAAAGGGTTTATTAGGGGAACAGAAACCAGACAAAAACAGGCAGGGCAAAACAGAGTCCACTAAAATAGCAAAAACTGAGGTCCAAAACACGGGTGGAACTCGTGCCCCCAGTGAGCGTGGCTGTGGCCAAAAACGGGAGAGCCTCCTCAAACACCCACGAGGCGAAACAGAAGCGATCCCGGCGCTGCGCCGGATCGGAGGGGGGAAGAGGACCTCACTGGGGAACACGAGCTTGGGGAGCAAACAAGAAAGAGGAGTGAAAACAAAGAAGCAAAAGGGGCAATTCAAAAAGGGACAAAAACCAAACCAGAATCAAAAAGGGTCCAAAGTCCAAACAGGGGAAGGAGCAGGAGCAGGAACTCCAAAAACCAAAAACACAACACGAACAACCACACATTTCATGAGGGAGACAGACTCGGAGACACTTGGGTTAAACTGGTTTAAATAAGAGCACAGAACTCAACAAATGAGTGCTCTCACCAATCCCAAACTCAAGGCAGAACGAGACACAGCTGAACTCAATGATAAGCGAGGGGTGTTCTAAACAGACACTGACCTACTGGGAAGGGAGCACACAGTGCAGACAACATACCAGGAAGTAGGGTGCGCTCTAGACAGAGAGTGACTAATCAGAATGGCACGAAGTGCAGACACAGAGCCCAACAGTGAGGAGCAAGCTAACACAGAAAGCTAAGGCTAACTCGAGAAGACATGAGGAGCACACACACTCACACACACCACAGACACACCACCCAAAGTGAACCCAGAAAACCAGAAACAATAAAACAGATACTTATCTGGGTTCACGGTGGCACGGTCCCGTCCAAGTCGGGCGGGACCGTGACAAACGTTAGTTGTTGTGCTTATTAATCTGCTAAAATACGCGTTTTGTCTGTAATAAAGGGGAGGTTTGAACTGGAGCATTTTAGCATGTAATTGCACACACAAACAGTGTGTGTTTACATCGCAAAAAATTAATTTATGCGGTTTTATGCATTTTCTTCTGTTTTGTGCACAGAATATCTCACAAATACTTTCACATACAGAGGATCAGGTCTTGTCTTGTTCGCATCTCTGAAAACGTTGTGCGCCATTAAAAGAGTCCGTGTGAAACACAAGCAGAGCATGCTTTAACGAGTGAAATGTATTAAACGAAGCTTCGATTCCAAAAAAAAATGCCTCGACAATTTTTTGTAATCGAATTATCCAAGTTATTCGAACAATGGTTTCAGCGCTACACCTACTAAAATTTTCATTCCATTTAGAACTTTCTTTTCTACCCTGTTTGGGTACACCCTTCTCATCAAACTGATGCTGGTCTCTTTGGGCTACTTCATTGTGTGCTGCAAGCTGCCTGCTTGTTTACATGCTCTTTCTCGTAAGTCTCGTCTTCGTTAGATTCAAAAGTGAACGTTTTATATATTTGTTCTGCCTCTTTTTCTGACAAACGACGCAAAATGCCACAGGCAAACTTTTAAGATCATCCATTACACTGGCTTCAGGTGGATCAGATTTGGACCAATCATCAATGACCATCAGGAGCCGAACGGAGACTTGTGTCCACGCGTTATCACCATCCAGGTTACTACCTGTATAAACCCAAATGGTGGCGTAATGGTAGGGTGTTTGCCCCATGATCAGAAAGTCGCAGGTTCGAATCCGGATCTGGTACAATTACCACTGAGGTACTCATGAGCAAGCTACTGCTCCCTGCGGGCTGCCCTTGTCAGCTGCCTACTGCTCCTTCATGGATGGGTTAAATGCAGAGGTTACATTTCGTTGTGGTGTACTGTGTACTGTGCTGTGTTCACAATGACAATTAATCACTTACTTTCAATGATTCAACTGGTAAATATATTGACTGCTACTGCTTTGTGCTGATCTGTCAAGGATGCCACCAGCATTAATATCATAATACAAAAAAATTGAGAACATAAAAACAATTTCCTCCTTAACTTTGCAGCTCCATGTACTACAACAAGATGTTTCCAAGCAGGTATTGTAGAAGCCACTGGGGTCATCACCCAGAAGAACAGGCAGGCCATTTTAAGCCCTAGAAATGAATAATGAGCAATACAGTGTATCACACATAATTACAGCTAAAAATGATTATATTATATCTTTTGCTATCTGGGTGTCCGCTCCGTTCCTTAAATGTTTCCATTGGTCCACACAGTCCCTCGTCTCCTCAAAGAAAACGTCAGATTCATATTTATACGCATTCATTACAATGTTCGCGGTGGCAACACAGGGTTTAGCTTTCGCAACTCTCATATGGAACGCATCATACTCAGAAACGTAGTTCTCTTTCAGAAAGGCCAAAAAACAGTGCATTTTATATTTATTTCACATACACAAAAACCGTGCAGAAAAAGACGTATTTCTGTCTGTTAAACCATTTATGCTGAAATGTAGCTGTTGGAACCATTTCAGCGGGTACATGGGGGGATGAACAGACCCTCTTTTTTAAAAAACACACTCATTCTCCTTCTGCAACCTCCTCCTCCCCTCCAGCCATAGGCTTCTTAATGATGAAAGCCTTTATTTGTCACGTACACTGTTACATGCAATGAAATTGGACCCCTCCGACCATACATATACACAAACATCACATTTTGGGGGGACAGACAGGTCAGTCAAGAGGTAGCAGAAGAAAGAAAGAAAGAAAGAAAGAAAGAAAGAAAGAAAGAAAGGAAAAATAAGGAAATATAGAATACATGAGGAGAGAGGAGGAGAGAAAAGAGCCCCACCCAGACTGTCCTTCGAGTAGGGCAGTGTCAGAACAGGGAAAAAAACCCCACCTCAGCAATAAAGCACATAAACACATGATCATTAAGACATGACTTGCAACAGAGGAGGGGGGAGAGGGGATGCAGAGGTAGTCCAATGTAGGCAACAGCCATCCGGTCCTGCAGCTAAAAAGGGCTGGTCACAGACCTGCCTACCCACACTGGGGGCATAAAGCACCGAAGGCGTGGGATGGGGTGAAGGTGCGGTGATTGTATGTCTGTAGCTATGTACGTGTGTGTGTGTGTGTGTGTGTGTGTGTATGATGTGTAAGCCTGTGTAGCCTGAGAACCAGTCTGCAGCAGGTGTCCTTGGAACAGGGAGAAGGAATTCAGAGCGTCTCGTTATCTTGTTCTCCGGGGGAAGTTGTTTTTATCTCCATTGACGGCCTTGGTCAAGGCCGGTGCTGGTAAGGGGGGGTTAAGCCGAGAGAGAGAATGGTTGTTTGGGTTTGGGTTGGATCGACATCTACCTTCCAATTCCACAGATATCTACTGTCCATCACTGGTCTCCAGGTCTGTTCAAATCCCGTTGCAGAGCAACAAACTTCTCCAAGATGTGATCCAACTTGCGGTCCATAACCACAGTCTGAGTGTTAACAGCTCTGCTCACCACCGTTTCAATCCAGCCAGACAGTCTTGTGGAGTTTTGAGCAGCTGTGACCGCTTTCTTCAATCGTTGATAACCCAGGGCCCCGCTTAATCCAATCAGCAGAAACCCTGTAATCATGGTTCCGAATAGGTAGATGTCTTCTACGTCCTTCAAGGAAAGAGCTGCCAGGCACACGA
>JAVGVS010000661.1:134808-155842 GCA_032718565.1 Distichodus sexfasciatus | reverse complement strand
GGAAATTGCAGTACCTTTTGCGAATATAGGGCCATGCTGGAAATTGCGGTACCTTTTGGAATATAGGGCCATGCTGGAAATTGCGGTACCTTTTCGACTATAGGGCCATGCTGGAAATTGCGGTACCTTTTCGACTATAGGGCCATGCTAGAAATCATTACCTTTTTGATAAAAGCTATGTCGGGTATTATGGTACCTTTTTCAAAAAGGGGAATGCTGGAGCTGGTGGTACCTTTCAGAGGGCGTTTCTCCTGTACACCTTTTTCCGCTGATGCAGTTGGTTTTTGGCACTTATATGGTTCCACAACTGTTCCGGTACTTACTTTTAATTCCTAGTGAAGTACATTTTGAAGCTGGTCCTTGAGCCTCACCTCTGGTTTCTGTCCTCCATCTGCAGGTTGTACTGTGTCTGGTCCCCCAGCAGGATCTTGGTGCCGGAGCCGTTCTCCCCCCACTTGAGTTTGAGGCTCTGGGGTCCGGCGGCGCTACACTCCAGTCGGGGAGGGCAGGGGGGCGGCGGCTTGGTCCGGGCCAGCAGGGGGCAGCACAGAGGACCGGCGCCCACCGCGTTGACCGCCTGGACCTGCACACTGACCAACAATAAACACTTCACAACGCAAGTCGCCATGGTTACGCTACACATTCTCAATCCTGAGCCGTCAGCTGACCTCGACATCTGTAATATGAAATACTCGTGCTGGGAATCGGTTGGGAAATGTATGCGTTAATCCCAGTTAGGGCTGGCGACGTTAACATGCTCATGTTTCAGATGCAAATTAATCACAGGACCCCCAACTTCAAAGTTAAAGATTCCGGATTAATCACGTTCAAAGCTGCTGTGATAATTGTATGTGTTAACCAGATTAACCACAGATTAAATTGTCCAAACGACTTTACCACGTCAACACTTCACAGCATTAACGTTAAAAATCCCAGATGAAGTTTCCAGATTAATCTCAGGTATGAACAGGTTTATTAGTAGATTAACTGCGTAGGTGAATGAGTTGAAGTTGCTTTAATTACATGTGCATTAATCTCGTGCACTAACACACTACAGTTCTCAGATTAATCACGTTTGTGAACCGGTTCAAACTAATTAATTGTGTGCGTTCGTGTGTTAAAGATCTTGGATTAAATGTGTGTGTTTATAGCACAGTTTAACACATTAAAGTTCCAAGATGAATCACATGTGATAATGCATTAAAATTTCCAGATTATGTGCGTTCATTAAGACGTTAACATGCCCAGTAGTGAGGGCAGTACGACGCAGAAATAAAATCGAAATCTGTCCTAATTGTTGCCTCGGCTGATCTGAGCGGAACAACATCCGTTTGGACTGTTGCACAAATTCATTAGCTAGACTTTTCCGGATTAATTGAACTGATTTGTAAACGGGAAACACAGCCGTGGAAACACACATTCAGGTGGAGTGAAAACACACTCACAAACGTCAGTACACACGGTGCGCTCACACGACTGGAAGTGCTAACGATGAGATTAAAATGCCAGGTGAAGTGATTAATGTTCCCAAATTAGGGCCGTAAAAACGGGCAGCGGGAGTGTAATGGAGGAGACAAATAAAATCTCTTCACGTTTGCTTGCACATCACACCGATCGCTCGTTTCTCCCTCAGCATCATTTCGAATATCCACTCTCATTTTTAATAATCTGCTTTTTCTCCTGTTTGTGATGTACAACCTGAAACGAGCATGCAAGCGACCGGCTGAATTAAAAATCTGATTTGTTTGCATGACTCTGTTAATCTCTCCTTAATTGCACGCCGTCTGGATGAATACACATCCGCTTTGATCAATAACTCATTAAACGAATTCTGCACTATTTACAAGAACAGTAATTATGAATAAAATATAATCTTGGAAAGCAAGTTAAGGTCAGGTCAGTTATAAGACATAACTGACCTGAGATACAGGAAATAAGAATTTGAGGCAAGCTGCACAGCGTTGGCCAAAGATGGTCAAAGATATTGTTATTCCCACAACAATAAATACATATATACAGTACATACGTAAGGACAAATAACACCAGCAGAGTTGCGCTCGGGGGCCAGTGCTCTTCATTATTAGCTGATGTTGATGAATTACTAGATATCAGATACCAGTCTAAAGCAACTTGCCGTCTGATTTGATGATTCCTCCGTCCTGATGCTTCATCACATTTTATCACCTTATTATTGATGACTTACTGACATTTATATCTGGCAAAAAGGGAGCTGCAGTATAAAGTGTAAAACCCATCTCGCCAAATAGTGATCCTGCATCAGCGTTATAACACAACTGTTATAACTTGATATTGCTTAATAGTGATCCTGCATCAGCGCAGCATGACTGTTATGACTTGATGTTGCTAAATAGTGATCCTGCATCAGCGTAGCACAAGTGTTATAACTTGATGTTGCTAAATAGTGATCCTGCATCAGCGCAGCACAACTGTTATAACTTGATGTTGCTAAATAGTGATCCTGCATCGGTGCGGCACAACAGTTATAACTTGATATTGCTAAATAGTGATCCTGCATCAGCGTAGCACAACTGTTATAACTTGATGTTGCTAAATAGTGATCCTGCATCGGCGCGGCACAACAGTTATAACTTGATGTTGCTAAATAGTGATCCTGCATCGGCGCGGCACAACTGTTATAACTTGATGTTGCTAAATAGTGATCCTGCATCGGCGCAGCACAACTGTTATAACTTGATGTCGCTAAATAGTGATCCTGCATCAGTGCAGCACAACTGTTATAACTTGATGTTGCTAAATAGTGATCCTGCATCAGTGCAGCACAACTGTTATAACTTGTTCATCACTGATTATTAATGATATAAAACCTACAACCTCATTAACCTGATTATTGATCATTCATAACCCTGTATAAGTGGTACGTTAATATTGTATTTATTATATTGTTAAATTAATGATGGTAAATTTGTTTGTTAATTGACTAGTTTGTGATGAAGGCATTCAAGTTACCATCATATTCATATTCATATTCATGTTCATATTCTGTTCTATTTATTTATTTATTTATTCATTTATTCATTCATTCATTTTCCGAACCGCTAAAACCCTGTCGGGGTCACTCGTGTTGATAAAGACTTGTTTGTAAGAGATGTGAGAGCAGTAATATTTCAGCAGAACGTTACTCGGCCGTGGAGACACGCTCTGGTTACTCCGATAGGATAATAACTCATGTCTGCTCTGACCGAGCGGAAACAGACAAACGGATTGTCCAGCACGACGACGACGATGCTGCCGCTGCTGCTCGCAACAGAGATTCTCATCTCGTAAACACACACAGACTGACGAGGAACGTGAGCGTGATCAGCTGAAACGTGACAACTCGCTGCCCGGGCACATGCACGATGAGGAAATGCAGATTTACAGCTGCGCTCGTTACCAGCAACAAAAGAGGAGAGCGGCGCGGCATTACATATTTGTTAATCACAAGATGACTAATACACTTCATTCTTATATAAACACACTCTGTACATCTGCAGGAGACGTGTTTTTCATCAAAATCCACCTCAGACTCGACACCTTCCTAGTCCCAGCGTGTGGAAGCCAGTGTTTCTAACGGAGGTCGATGATCATCAGCCCGGACGATTTTCAGTGACGATATTAAGCATTTTGTGGTTATTGATTTTGGTCATTTTTTAAAAAAACGATATGATGATAAAATGATCTCAGATCCAGAAAGAACCACACCGGTCAACCCTCTAGTCTCTAAGTTGCCAGATCTGACTAACGAAGGAAGCGTGTAGCGCAGGACGCTGGTGAGTGATGTGCGTGAAGTGTACAGCAGCCGCTCGTCTCTCTGCGCTGACATTTAGCCGGAGACGCACCACGCTCTAACCTTTCCCGAGCTTTGATGAGGGCTGCGAACCCTTAACGAGCGCCGTCATAAACCATCGATCCGGGAGTTAGCTAAATAGCCAGCATCATGCAGCCGATCACTGACCCGGCTGTGTCCATCTCATCGGTCATCTCCTGGATCACAGGCTGGATCAGAGGAAAAACAAACCCAACCCAAGTCAACGGATGACAACTAAACATGCAGAATTCCTGCTCATGCACACACTCCCGGAGTCTGTAGCAGGGGCTGACCAAGTATTGGCACGGGTGATTATCAACGATGACAGTTTAACGGTTATCAATATTTTTGGAACCAATATGCCGATAAAATAATAAATGAAAATGCACTACTTGGGCTCTAATACAGCGCCTTTCTCTGTCCCTCAGATCAGATCGGATCAGATCGGATCAGATCGGTGCATCCTTAATCTAACCCAGAGTCTGAGAAGTTCATACGCCAGTGTGTGTGTGTGTGTTTGTGTGTGTGTGTGTGTTTGTGTGTGTGTGCGCGTTTAAATGCATCCACACCTGTATTCCGTGTCCGGTTGCAGGTTCTGCAGCAGGTAGCATGTGGAGCTGTCCACTCGATGGCACTCTTCTCCCACCAGCAGGACGTAGTGGTCGACGTCAGCGCCGTTGCCGTGGGGCGCGTCCCATTTCAAGGCCAGGCAGGTGGAGGGAGCGAACTGACCGCCGGCCGTGGGGTCGAAGTCCAGAGCGCACACGCCCGAAACCACGTCGGGCACCGCGGCGGGCGACTGCCAGCTCACCTCCTCACTGTGCGGCCCGGCGCCGTCCTGGTTCACCGCCTGAGAGCGGGAGAGAATGAGGGAACACGACAGGGAGGGACCAAGGGAACGAGAGAGGGAGCGGCGAGGGAATGCGGGAGAGAACACGGTAGCAAGGAAGGGAGGGAACGAGGCGACAAGGAAGGGAGGGAGCAAGGGAATAAGGGAGGGAACAAGAGAGGGAGGTAAAGAACAAAGGAAACAAAGAAGGGATGAAATGAAGGAATGAGAAATAAAGGGAAGGAGGGAGTGAGGAAGAAAGGGGACGGGGAGAAAGGGGAATGACGGAACGAGGGAAGGAATGAGGGAACAAGGAAGGGATGAAACAAGGGATTGAGGGAGGGAACGTCAGAGGGAGGGAACAAAGGGAACAAGGAATTTGTGTGTATGTCCGAGTGTGTGGGTGTCCGAGTGTGTGTGTGTGTGTGTGTCCGAGTGTGTGTGTGTGTGTGTGTGTGTCCGAGTGTGTGTGTGTCCGAGTGTGTGTGTGTCCGAGTGTGTGTGTGTATGTCTGAGTGTGTGTGTGGGTGTCCGAGTGTGTGGGTGTCCGAGTGTGTGGGTGTCCGAGTGTGTGTATGTCTGAGTGTGTGGGTGTCCGAGTGTGTGTATGTCCGAGTGTGCGGGTGTCCGAGTGTGCGGGTGTCCGAGTGTGTGGGTGTATGTCCGAGTGTGTGTGTGTGTATGTCCGAGTGTGTGTGTGTATGTCCAAGTGTGTGTGTGTATGTCCAAGTGTGTGGGTATCCGAGTGTGTGTATGTCCGAGTGTGTGTGTGTGTATGTCCGAGTGTGTGTGTGTATGTCCAAGTGTGTGGGTATCCGAGTGTGTGTATGTCCGAGTGTGTGTGTGTATGTCCGAGTGTGTGTGTGTATGTCCGAGTGTGTGGGTGTATGTCCGAGTGTGTGTGTGTATGTCCGAGTGTGTGGGTGTCCGAGTGTGTGGGTGTATGTCCGAGTGTGTGTGTGTGTGTAGAACGAGTTGCTGAGTGACTCCTCCGCGTCTTTGACATCAGCAGTGCAGCATTAGTGGTGATCAGAGTGTTTGGTAATTGAGTGGAATGTTGATGTGTGTGTGTGTGTGTGTGCGTGCGTGCGTGTGTGTGTGTGTGTGTGCGTGTGTAGTGGGAGATACACACCAGCCTGACATTTATTAGATTTGAGCTGTGAAGGTGACTGTGGAGAGAACGCGCTGAACACACACACACACACACACACACACAGGGAGTTTAACATTTTTAAATGCTGTCCTGTGAGTGTGTGTCATGCTGTCCTGTGTGTGTGTGTGTGTGTGTGTGCGTGTGTGTGTGTGTGTGTGTGTACGTGTGTGTGTGTGTGTGCGCTCGTACCTGCAGTCTGCAGCAGTAGCGTGTAGCAGGTGTGAGGTTGGCGATCTCCCAGTGCGTGTCCAGGCCGCTGTACACCAGCTCCAGATTCTCCTGATCGCGGCCCCACTCCAGCCGGAACTCGGACACGTCCACGCCGAAACTCTCCGCGCCCTGAGCGACCGGTCGCGAGACACACGCGGCCGATAAAACACACAAACACACGCTCTGAGTTGAAGACGAAAGGCAACTCGGCTGCTTGGCAAACGTTGACCAACATCGCTTTTTCAATTAGCGGCTCACTCTTACGTTCGGAACGGAATACGCAGTAAGGTGGTTATGACTGGTCGCGACGCCGGTCACTACGCCGTTACACATTACAAACGTCTTTGATGAGACGCTCGATCAGCGGCATTGGAGACTTCGGACTCGCGTCTGCGGGGCTGTCCCGGGGCCCACCTTTAGCCGTACTCTGCTGCCCCCAGCTTTTCTACTAGTTTTTAGATGTTACCATCAAATTCGTTATTCATAAAGGAGCCCAAATCATCCGGAAGTAAAACGAAATGAAGTTTTAGAAGAGATTTCAGCGGCGAAACTGGATGGCATGTCACCATGACAACCCCCGGTGTAATCACTGTCATTTGACAAGGTGTTGCGTGTGCGCTCACCTCCCAGCTGACCAGTACGCACGCGCCGGAGGTGAGCGTGAGAGTCGGCGCCCCACACTGGCCGGGAGGACCTGCTGCAGTCGTCACCTCTGTAGCCTCAGAATAATCACCAAACTGCGGAGGAGAGAGAGAGAGAGAGAGACGGACGGACGGTGATGATGGCGGTGGTCCAGCAGTTAGGAAGCTCGTCTCTGGACCCCGAGGTTGTAGGTTTGAATCCCACCCCTTGGGGCCACCACCACCACTGGACCCCTGAACACGACCCTTAACCCCGAGGTGCTGCGGGGAGACCGGCCCTGAAATCAGGAACATTGGAAGCCGCTCTGGACGAGGTCAGCAGGTGAGAGGTCAGGTGACCAGAAGTGGCCACGCCCACCCGCAGGAGGACAGGTGTGTCTTTTAAAGGGGCAGCTGGCAGCGTAAGGGGTAGGGAGTTCGCCCCGTCATCGTAAGGTCACAGATTTAAGTGCCGGACCACTGAAGTACTTGGGAGCAAGGTACCGTCCCCAAAACACTGCTCCTCGGGGGCTTCCAAAAAAGCTGTGTGCACTGTGATGCTGGGGCAGCTGGTGGCGTAACGGTAGGACGTTGGCCCCGTGATCAGAAGGTGGCAGGTTCGAATCCAGGGCCGGTGAAGTCACCGCTGAGGTACTCGTGAGCAACGTACCGTCCCCAAGTTAGCTGCCCACTGCTCCTTCACGGATGGGTCAAATGCCGAGGTCAGACTTGGTTGTGGTGCTGTGGTGTGTTCACAACCACAAATAATCACACGCTCACTCGCTACTTGCTGTGTGAAATCCGCAGTGGTACGCAGGAGAAAGGTGAAAAACGTTTTCCTAGATCGGTTTTGGGAGGAACGAGGCGGATATGAAGCATCTGGAGCTGCATTAGGAAGCGGAGCATGTTCATCACGTCTCACACCGGAGGTGTCGGTGCAACGCTTTGTCTCTTGAGTGTCTCATGTCTCTCGGCTAACAAAATAAAAGGGTAAACAAAGGAACAGATTAGGATCGCTCTCATTCCTCGACCTGTCTCGCTCTCCGCAACGCAGCGTCCGTGCTGAATTCCGAGTTCGGCTTCAACTCCGCTGAGCGCCAGGGACGACGGTCAACACCACTGAAGTAAACGCCGTGCTTGCATCACTTCTCATAAACGTCTAATGCAGCCTCAGTCTCAGGTAATAAAAGAGACGACGGCCTGACCACGGCCTGATCACGATCAAACTCAACCCCTACTCCACGCGACACTCCCTTACTCTCGCTCCCGATCGCTCCCACATCGATTCCGCTAGATGAGGGAATGACATTTAGAAAAGTGTGACATTTAGATCTGATCCAAAGCATCGACCGACACCATTCCTGGAGATCAGACAAATTAAAGCTGGCTACGGATGTGAGCGAACGGGAAAAAAAAGGCTAATCCTATAAAACGCCGAGCGCCGTTCGCGGTGGAACGCTAATTTCTGCCAACGCGACAGCGCACGTGAAGAGATCAGCTTTGGAAACGGACGCCGTTCGCATTCGTTGTGGAGCCGCCTTCCAAAAAGCACGCTGTAATATCACCGCGGGAGGTGCAGACGCATTACCCAGCACGCAACCCACCTCCAAAAACATCCGTGCCGGTTTAGTCCGGTCACGCTAGCCGCTACAGTTTGGCAATTACATCCCACAAGTTTGCAGTTTGCGACGCCCGGAGGGAAAGTGAGCTCTCCTGCTCTCTTTTACGCGCTTTAATACGGGGGAGTGTGCTTAGGAAGAGAGCGAAAACGCGTTTGAAATAATTGTTGCCGCCAGTAAAAAGACGTAACCGGTCTGCATCTCCTCCCGCGCAAGAATTACATAGATATTACTGTTTTTGAGAGATTTTTGCAGAGCGAGAACCATTCAAATCCCACTTTCTTTCACCAGAAGAGAGGAACTTGAATTTGGCGTTACAAAACTGCTGTCGTGGAGAGACATGAGGGAAAACTGTCTAATTGTAAAGTGTGTAGCATTTGTTAACTGCTTTTAAAGTGGAAGTGAGTGATTATTTGTCGTTGTGAACGCACCACAGCACAGCGCACCACAACCAAATCTGACCTCTGCATCTGACTCATCCGCGAAGGAGCAGCGGGCAGCCAACGAGCGCCCGGGGCGCAGTGCTTGGGGACGGTACCTCGCTCACGAGTACCTCAGCGGTAACTTTGCCGGCCCTGGATTCGAACCTGCCACCTTCTGATCACGGGACGGACGCCCTACCGTTACGCCGCCAACTGCCCCTTTGCTTTTTTTACATGAAAAGCAAAAGCCAAAACACAATCAACATTTTTTGTTCTATTTCAATATTCAAATCCATAATGAGGACACAAGGAATCTGCAGTTTTTTTAATTGCAATTGTTTGCTAATTAAAAAAATGGGAAAAAGTAGAGAAGACACGTCAAATTCCATTTCGTTTTAGCAATAAAATGCAAGTGATGGCCCTGCCAAGGAACAAGACAAAACTAGAGCAGTAGAGGTGTGTATTTTCTATTTTTAATTTGAGCGCAAAATGTTAAAACGGAAAAAACGACACGAAAAACCACTTGGGTTTTGGTTTGAATGTGAAAAACAGACGAGATACGGACGTTTGCAGGAAAAGTTCCGAGATTTTTACTAAGAAAGTGAATCTGTTTCTCCTGTTCTGGTGGCCGGCGCAGAGCCGACGGGGTGTCGGAGGTTCACTGTTACACGTGATTTGACGTGGTGTGTGTGTGTGTGTGTGTGTGAACTCACCCCGGCCTGGTTGGCAGCGCGCAGGCGGAAGCTGTAGGTGGCGCCGGGGAGCAGACTGCTGACCGTACAGTCCAGATCGGAACCACGATAAACCTCAGCAGCGTCCAGATCGCCCTGCTTCATCTCCACGCTGTACACACTCACCTCGCACACACACTCACCACGCGGGGGGTCTGCATGGGGGGGGGAGAGAGAGAGGGAGGTGAGAGAAAGTGTGTGTGTGTGTGTGTAAGTGTGTGTGTAAGTGTGTGTGATTATCTTACCCCACTCTAAACGCACTTCCTTGTGTTTGGCTTTACCCACGATCCTCGGCGGCTGGCAGGGCCCGGGGACCACGCACAACGTCCGCACCGGCACGCTCTCTGAACACTACACACACACACACACACACACAAGAAAAGTGTTCATATAGAAAAGTAGGTGAAGTAGGTTCAAGTTTATTTCAGTGTGTGTGTGTGTGTGTTGTGTCGATGTGTGTGTGTTGTGTCGATGTGTGTGTGTGTGTGTGTTACCTGGCTGTGTCCTCCTGTACTGATGCAGCAGAGGCGGAGTCTGTATAAAGTGCCGGGTGTTAGTCGCTCACACACACACCGAGTGGCAGGTCCACTGTACGCTATGTCCCACTGATTATCTACACACACACACACACACACACACACACACACACAAAAGACATATATAATTATAAAACACATGTGGTCAACTACCAAACGAAACTGAACTGACCGGAAACTACCAGGCAAAACTGGACGTAAAGTGAACAAACAAACAAACAAACGTGGACCAAGAGAGCAGAATTACAGACAAACAACGGAAGAAAACTGGCAACCCGAACCTACCGAACCGAGTGAACGAGGGAAACAGTCGAACAAAACGGAACCAATACGGAACGAGACTAGACCCGGGGTCGGCAACCCGCGGCGCTTTCATCCTTATGTTGCAGCTCCCCGTGGCTTTGGAAAATAAATAACGCGTATTCAATTTAAGTGTATTTTATTTCTATTCGTAGTTTTATTTTTTTTAATTGTAGTTCGAAATTCGAAGATTACTGTGATCTTGTAACATCCAAATACAATGGGTTTCATTTTCGGTCGCTCAAAATATGCGTCACAGAAGCCGGTCAACGCCCGCCAAACCGCCGCGTATTCGTCAAGCTTTTCGACCCCAGGTAGGCCAAGCGGGGATTAATATAAGAAAGAAATGTACCTGAAGAAAATAGAACGTATAATGACGTAAAGATGAAGGTGGCGTCTTACAGC
This sequence comes from Distichodus sexfasciatus, assembly GCA_032718565.1. Taxonomy (NCBI): domain Eukaryota; kingdom Metazoa; phylum Chordata; class Actinopteri; order Characiformes; family Distichodontidae; genus Distichodus; species Distichodus sexfasciatus. The sequence goes on along the minus strand of JAVGVS010000661.1, from coordinate 145,188 downwards.
CCGGATTTGCAGTCCCATTAACCGGGTAAAATAAATATTTTAATCAGATATTTTGCAAATATGTATTTTACATTGTTCAGTGAAATAGGGCTTTTTTTTCAATTCATTTTTTCATTTCAGATCGACGCTCCGGTAGCCTACGGGCGATGAAAGGGTTACGGCATGCGGCAATTTGAGTTTGCTGCACGGATACTTCTAAATTCGGCTGTTTATTTCGTTTGAAAGAGACCTTCAACTCAGAGTTGGAAATGTTCAGAATGTTTTCTTTCCATAAAGTAAATTTCACAAGCAACATACTAGCCTAGTTTTTTTTTTATACATAGCATAAAAGTAAAAAACAATATATGCAGCGTCATCTTCATTTTAGATGTCAGAAAGGATTTGCGGCTCCCGGTGTTTTCTCTTTTGTGGAAACCGGATTCCAAATGGCTCTGTGAGTGTTAAAGGTCGCCGACCCCTGGACTAGACTAATAAGAAGTAAAGAAGACCGCACCAATATAAACCAGCCAAACTGAACTCCACACTGCCCTTCTTCACACTCAAATCGCACGCGAAGGTCGGCGGCCCAACGCTTGCTGCCGTTCCGACGTCACACCCACCTCGCGATTTTACCAAACTTTACGCCGCGAGTGTAAATTTTCAAGATTGTTTTATCGATCAACGCTAATCCTCCCAACAATCACTCAGAGACAAGAGAACTAACCAACAAGCTCAGTGATTAAACCATGATGTTACAACACACACACACACACACACACACACACACGCCCCCCACTGTGAGGGGAGTGAGAGGATGATGGACTGCCTCTGTATGAAAAATCAAAGCCTATTATCTCCGGCCGCACCGGGGACTTGCCCAGCGGTAAATTACACCTGCGAGAGGAACGAGCCCCGCAGATAAAAGGAGGGAAGAGATGGATGAATAGAGACGCTGAGTGAAGGGACGGAGGACAAACGGAGAACAAGATCATTAATGAAATACAGCAGGAGGGCAGAGAAAAGAAGCTATAACTCTGCACAGGAGCCACACACACACACACACACACACGAAATATACAATCTGCTGTCCTGGCATAACACACACACACACACACACACTTACCGTCCACATTTCCCTGTGCAATCTCCAAGAGGTATGTCAAGCTTTCTGATCCACCGTTGTCCTGTGGAGGCTCTGGAGGAAAAACACAAAGTCACATAAACACACGCACAGCAACGAAAGCCACACTGCGTGAATCTGCTCAGCAAAATCCGCACTAGAAGCAGCCCTAGGGGTCGAGCAGGGAGGTTTCCGAGGGCGATGCCGACGCCGATTACTAATAATTACTGAGATGTCGACCGCTGTTGAGGTGAAACGAATACACAAAAGTGTATCTGTGTATTTACTCCAAGAGATGAAGGACCAGGGCAATCAGAACTGTTAAAGACTCAGCTCATCCCGGAAACGGACTTTTTCATCTTCTGCAATCAGGCAGAAGGTTCCGCACCATCACGGCCAAAACAGAGAGACTCAGGAGGAGCTTCTATCCTCAGGCCGTCCGTCTTCTAAACCAGGACATGCCTTTCTAAGTCTCAATTCTGCTGTTACATACTGCTAATACAAACCTCATATTGTTATGATCACTATACTGTCTGCCACATTTTACTGTCTTAATTCTGCTATTACATACTGCTACATAACCTCAACTGTGATGATCATTTATACTGTTTACCACATTTCACTGTCTTAATTCTGCTATTACATACTGCTACATAACCTCAACTGTGATGATCATTTATACTGTTTACCACATTTTACTGTCCAAATATCACATGCTTCTGCTCCGTCTGCTACGTACAATGCTGCAGTTGCACTTGCACTTTAAAAACATCTCATTGCACCTGTCCCGTCATCTGTCCCCTGTCATCTGTCCCCTGTCATCTGTCACCTGTCATGTGTCCCCTGTCATCTGTCCCCTGTCATGTGTCCCCTGTCATGTGTCCCCTGTCATCTGTCCCCTGTCATCTGTCCCCTGTCATGTGTCCCCTGTCATGTGTCCCGTCATCTGTCCCCTGTCATGTGTCCCCTGTCATGTGTCCCGTCATCTGTCACCTGTCATGTGTCCCCTGTCATGTGTCCCCTGTCATGTGTCCCCTGTCATCTGTCACCTGTCATCTATCCCCTGTCATCTGTCCCCTGTCATGTGTCCCCTGTCATGTGTCCCCTGTCATCTGTCATGTGTCCCCTGTCATCTGTCCCCTGTCATGTGTCCCCTGTCATGTGTCCCCTGTCATCTGTCACCTGTCATGTGTCCCCTGTCATGTGTCCCCTGTCATCTGTCACCTGTCATGTGTCCCCTGTCATGTGTCCCCTGTCATCTGTCCCGTCATGTGTCCCCTGTCATCTGTCACCTGTCATGTGTCCCCTGTCATCTGTCACCTGTCATGTGTCCCCTGTCATCTGTCCCCGTCATCTGTCACCTGTCATGTGTCACCTGTCATCTGTCCCCTGTCATCTGTCCCCGTCATCTGTCACCTGTCTTTAGAATAATTCTGTAAACTCAGGTTAAACGTCAATACATTTTCTTATTTAGTATATGCACATACAGTCTTAAATTAAAATTGTACTCCGTGCCGTCTGCACATATGTAACTTTATGTACATTATTGTATCTTTGTATATAGATACAGATTCAAGATTCGAGATTCTTTATTTGTCACGTGCAAGTTATACAGGTACAACATGCAGCGAAATGTATCCTGATCCGCTCTTTTAACTGTGCCATAGACAAGGAAGATAGAGACGCGATACAAACTTACAAACATAAATACTAACTTAAATACGGAGGCTGGGGTAACAGGACAAAAATAAAACTAGATATTATACATTATACAATAAGAAACATAAAGTTACATGGGCAGAGTTTTTAACCTGAGATTGTAAATTTAGTGCTAGGACAGAACAGGTGCAATGAGATGATTTTTAAAGTGATTTTTTATTATTCATTTCGATTTTGTAAATAATAATATTGTGTTTTGATCGACATGTGGAGTAGAGAAAAGCAGAAAAGCTAAACAGCGGCGCAGATCATCGGCGCGTGGCTGATAATCGGTCGTGTGTGTGTGTGTGTGTGTCGTGAGTGAGACGCACCCCAGGTGACGGTGAAGCCGTAGGGGCCGACGGGGTCTTGAACGCAGGGGCTGGAAGGAGGACCGGGTTTGTCTGGACTCGTCCCGCACACCAGAACCTCGCTGGGACTGCTCCTGCCCTCCAGACTGGACGCGATCAGCTGCGGCGGGGGGCGAGAGGGACGAAGAGTGGAGATCGTTTAGTAGGAGTTGATCATGAACAATGGGCTGACCACTAGATCGGGGGGGGTCCAGTCGCACTCCTGGAGAGTCGGTATCCTGGAGGATTTCCATCGTTCTGGTGAGCTTCTACCTGAGACCAGCGGTCAATGCTCCAGAAGCGGAACTGGACGCTCCTACTCTAAAGGATTTCTTAATAGAGGTGGTTTTACGACAAGTAAAAGTAAGAGTAAAGTTGGCCAAAAAGAGCTTAAAATTGAGTTACACACGACTCTGGTGTAGTTTGTGGGCAGACCCAACTGTCCATTCCTGAAGGAGCAGTGGACGTCTGACATGGGGAGTGCCTGGGGAGCAGTGCTTGGGAACGGTACCTTGCTCACGAGTACTTCAGCGGTACCTTTACAGATCAGGGACTTGAAGTGGTGACGTTGTGATTGCAGGGGCAACTCCACCACTACTTACAATAGTATATATTTTATATTTAGTTATTATCATTATTATCTACATTAAACATCCCCAAAAGCAGAGCAAAGTAAACGTGTGTGTGTGTGTGTGTGTGTGTGTAATGTCATGTAGGTGCTAAACTCACCCTGAACTTGTAGAGCGAGCTTCTCCTCAGGCCCTCTACTGTACATGACAGACTCTCACCAGTGTACTTAGGGTAAAACTCAGATCCCTACACACACACACACACACACACATTGTAATCCACATACACACACACAGATATCAAGGGAGGGACAGGAACATGGAGCTTGGTGTGTGTGTGTGTGTGACGTACAGCATGGTCCTCCTGGATCTCCAACGTGTAGGTGATGGGCTCCTCGGGGCCACAGCCGTCCGGTCTGCTCCACTCCACACACACCCACGACACCCCGGCACGCAGCAGCCGAGGAGCTGCAGGATGATGAGGAACGCTGCTGCTGGTGGACAACGCCACCTCCCCACTGAACACACTGCAGAAACACACAGACAAATCACACACACACACACACACAAACAGAAAACAGAGCCGTGAGTAAAAATCAAAGGTTAATTAACGCACACACACACACGCAGAGCGATAAGTGACGCCTGTGGTGAACTTTGGAAGTCACCGCAGAAGCGCACACACACACACACACACACACGCGTGGGAGTGAGATTTTAAAGGTAGAAGTTCAGCTTGAATAAAAACCGTAGGTTTTATGTCAGTAAAACGACACGCGTCCCCACTTTGTTGATGTGTAAACAGGACAAAGTCTCCATTCTGGGGGTCTACAAACACACACACACACACTTGCAAGGATATGATTATCAGACGTTAAAAAGGGAGGTTAAGATGGAAAGATTAGCAATGTCGTAGTGATTAACATTGTGAGGACTTGGTTTTACGTCCCCACCTTGTTGGTGTGCAATCAGGTCCCCATACTGCGAGGTTTACGAACAGACACACACACATAATTACAGTGTGTGGTGGAGAATGTGTTTGTTGGTCACCCTGAGTGTGAATGGCAGAGATGGAGAGCAGAAAGATTAACCAGCTGCATGACCACACACACACACACACACCGTTGCCTGGGCTGACCTTTTACAGACTGGAGTGTGTGTGTGTGTGAGGGTGTGTGTGTCCTTCCATTAGGAGCAGACGGATGACATGGAGGCCAGCTTGAGAAAAAAACAGATCACTCACACACACACGCTGAGAGAGAGTGTGTGTGTGTGTGTGTGTGTTATACCTGGTACCGATGTCGTTACGTGCTGCCACTCTGAAGGTGTAAGGCGTAGCTGGACTCAACCTGCTGATCTTATAATGTCTCTGAGTGCCGAAGTAACACTCCCGAAATCCACCGTTCCTCTTACCCTACGACACACACACACGTTTATTTTAACGTAAACGCTATTGGAAAACAACAGACGACAGTTCTCATAAGGATGCACGATGATATCGGAATCATATCGGAATCGGACGATAATTGCTTTATTTTGAGTCATCGGTATCGGACCAATGCTTAGATTTGACCAATATCTTTAGACGATATTTGGTGCTGCATTTAATGTCTTTCTTTGCATTTATTTATATTTCTTGTCTTTATGCACTCGGCTCTGCCTTCCTCATTATTGGCATCAGCAGTTATAAGCACGGAAAATATCGGAAAATATCGGCTAATAATTCCCATATCGTGCATCCCTAAAAATGAATTCATTATTTGTGACTGGAATAGTTCCTTTAGACAGATATGTCCGGCTAAATACTGGACAGTGTGAACTATTACTGATGATGATGAGGATTAGGTCAGTAGGTGGCGCTGTGTTACCTCGTCCCACTCCAACAGGTAGCTGGTGATTTTGGATCCGTTATCGACAGGTGGCTGAAGAGAGAGAGAGAAAGTTGAGACATAAAGAGGAAAACGTGTTCATGATGATTATTCTCCTAATTTCCCCATTTAAACGGGAGATGTAACGAGCATCATGGTGCCCGAAGCGGGCGAGACTGGGCACAGCGGAGGCAGAAATCAATGTTTCAACACTTAGCAAGGCGCATCATCTTTAAAACAGCCTTCTGGAGATCAGGAGGAGAAAAGGAGAATGGAAAATGAAGGGATGATGGAGGAGAAACGAAGGATGGATCCTGATAAACTATAAACCACCCTCGAGCGCCATTCCCCCTCCTCACCGCTAGGGGACGCTCACATCAGGAACGGCGCTAAACACACGAATGTAATAGCACGCTTCTACTTAACACTAAAATTAGCATTAACGTTAGCATCTCGGAGCAGAGCGCACCTTTACTGGCGACTTGATTAGAGGAAGATGAAGATGCAGGATTTTGGTGTTAGCGGAGTATGATTCGGTCCAATCGGAACAAGACTAGCAGCGGTCAGCGTGTGTGTGTGTGTGTGTGTGTGTGTTACCTTCCACTGCAGGGTGAGGGAGGTCTTTGTGCGGTGGGACAGTTTCGGGGGTGAGGGACAGTCCGGGCTGCTGCTGTGTGTGGTAAACGTCCCCACATCCGAATACGAACCCTTCACGGAATTACGCACAGCGTTTACTCTGTCACACACACAAATAGGACAAAAACAAAAAATAGACAAAACATATTAATTAAAGGTAATATGGCCCAGCCCTCAACCTTCTCCCTGTAGTGTGTGTGTGTGTGTGTGTGTGTGTGTAATGCTGTACCTTACGTGGTAGTCTGTAGCTGGTCTGAGGTCTTTAATGGTGCACTCCAGATCCTCTCCGCTGAAAACAGGGCCGAGACGTTAAACTGCGTCATGCTTTTATAAAACAAGATCAACGCAGCAGTAAAACATTCAGCCACTTCTCCACTTTAGGCAGGTGATAGTGTAACGGTTGGGGCGTTCGCTCCGTGACTGGAAGGTTACCGGATCCTATTCAAGGAATGCTGGCTCCCCGGACGCTGACCACGTCAGCTGCCCACCGCTCCTTCACAGACGGGTCAAATGCAGAGCTCACGTGGGCTCGTGGTGCACTGTGTGTGTGCTGTGTTCCTAATGACAAATAATCACTCACTTTCACTTTCATTTACAAACTCCGCGCTCATCTTCAACGAGAAAAACAACCTCCACATCAGCGCGTGTGAAATCCATCTCAGGATGAAGTCTCCTTATCAAGATTTATGATATTTATTAAATCAGAGCGGAAACTCACTGCACTTCACTTCCTCTGTTTTGTCGTCTTCCAACTTGGGACTTTTGAGATTTAATTTGAACAATTTGGCAGCTTGGACTCGTAGAGAGATTTCTTTCTTTATCGTTGTGCAAATGTTTGAAAACATTCACTTTTTAATATTGATTTGATGGAAAAATGAGTAAAAATACACCAACTCAAGACAAAATCATAATGCAGTAATGTTAACTTAAAATGTTAACTTAAGATTTTAACCAATAAGATTTTGTCACAATAATAATGCGCACTCATCAATTTCTATTCACTGATCTTAGCAACTATGTTGAAGTCATCGTTGGTCTTGCACCGAATTCATACCCCTTACACCATCATGAACTTCCAGTTTAATAAGGACGAAAAACGCTGATGTTGATTTTAATCTCCTGCCGGCGACTACAGAGTGTGTAAATGAACAACGCTTCTAAAATAAGAGATAAGATTCCTGCTGTGTGAAGACGTATTATCTTAAACTCAAGGTGGAAACGATTAATATTTTGAGCTGGAAGCGATCTCCTCATTGGCTGGGGTTTGTTTTTGGGGATAAATCGTGTCTATATTTCAACATCACCTGTGTTCATACTACGGCTGGATGTTAACCATAAAAAAAATTCAAAAATCACAATTGCGACCCGATCTGCCGTAATGAGTGGGAAGTCGGCGTTCTATTTATTTCGATACGGGCCGATTATGTTGACAAACATCACAAATATCGATTTTTCTTTTATGGTCTTATATGAAAGAAAAGGTCTTCAAAATTAGTCTAGTCTCCAAAAACGAAAAATCGCTATTTTTGTGATTTTTTTCAACGTAATCGGCCCGTATCTAAATAAAGAGAACGCCGACCTCCGACTCATTACGGCAGATCGGGTCACAATGAATTAATATCACAATTAATGTTACCCTTAATTAATAAACAGTTATTTCGTTTTTGTTTGTTTGTTGTTTTGTTTGTGATTTTCAAATAATCGAAGGAAAGTACACGAACACAGGCAAAAAATCTTTTACAATATTCTGTTAAAAAAATGTAACAGAATTTTTCGAATAATCAAAATGAACGGTCAGGGGTAAGTTGCCATCGATAAGAGGTTCGGAATTGTGATTATTTTTCGATGAATTGGCCTGCTCTAGCTCCTGCTCACCTGTATACGAGGCGGTAGCGTCCGTCTCGCCCCTTATCCGAAATGTAGGCCTCGTAGGAGCATGAGGGGGCGTCGCTCGAACCGTCTCGGTTCTGCAGTCCGGCGGGGGGAGACCAGTGCACCCTGGCCATACGGGCCTGCACCATACACACCTGCACACACACAGAGGTTAAAACTAGGGGGGTCACCGTACGTCAGTCTCCTCAATTTCCATATTTTTACTAGGAATGCATGATAATATCAGAACATATGGGTTGATAACTGCTTTTGTTAAGTCTTCACCGTCAGACCGACGCTTAGGTTTAGCCGATATTTGCAGCTGATATTTGACGCTGCATTTATTGTACGTGGGAGAGGCGGCGCTTGTGCCAGGCACGTCCAAAGTGCGAGGTGGGATTTTATGATTTTATACGGCCCGCGCCCTCTGTCTTAAAACGTATGGCGTTATTTTGTGACAAAACTCTGATCACGCAGCGGAGCGCTTGCAAGCAAAATCTCGTCTTTACACGTGAGCTCACACGTGGGCCGTGTCCCGAGCCGTGTACTACTGCACTTAATAGTACGGTAGGTAAGCTGCTCTTATCATACTCTTCTATGTGGTAGTATGCGTCTCAGGGAATAGCCGGGGTTGTAGCTTAACGGCTCTCTACACACTAGGTAGTGCACAAGGAGAGTCACACGCCCTATTTGACTTGGTACACTACATAGGGCGGGAAATGGCTTCTTCTTAAAATGTTGTGCACTACGCTGGAAACGCGCCGACCTCGCGCCACTCTGCTTTCACGCTCGCTTGACTTGGTGCCGTGTTAGAAATTCCGAGTGGAACTTTGGTGGAACTCTTCCTTCCTCGTTTATCGGCATCGGAAGGCATAAGCGCCAAAATATCAGATATCGTGCGTCCCTACTTTTCGCTCTTTATTTGCCCTCTCTGTAAAACACATAGAGCTGCGTTCAGACGCATAAAAGGTACTACATGACAGCCGTCCTGCGAACACGTCGAGTCAGACTGGAGGAGCTCCCACCTCTCGCAGCTGGCAGTGGTGGAGAAAAAGCTCATCGACAAAACAAGTAAAAAGGAAAAACTCATTTCAGAGAGAGCCCTCAAGTGCAGCAATTCCATTAAAAAGCAGCGGGAGCAACCTGAGGCCTGCCTCCTAAAAACACGAACCCAATACCGTGTTACTGCGGTCAGCGCGGCCTCCAGGAGCCACCCAGCCGGGCCAAGCCTCTCACCCTGACTAACTCCGAACGAGTAAAAGTAACTTTACTACGTTTTGCCGTCGATTATCAGTAGAACAGCCCCTTTTAAAAGTCAGGGTTAGGGTTCTAATTTCGGGGACAGTCTCCCTGCAGCAGCTTGGGGTTAAGAGTCTTGCTCAGGGACTCAGTGGTGGTAGTGCTAGAGGAAGGATTCGAACCCACAACCTCTAGGTCCAAAAGTGAGGATCCTAACCCCGAGAACACCAACACCCACATGTATGCGCAAGGTGTGTTACGAAGCGAAATTAAACGCGCGAGTGCAACTGCGGCATCTGGTGGTGTAAAGGTTAGGGAGTCGTCCTCATGATCAGGAGGTCGCCGGTTCGAATCCCGGAACGACAAAAGTACGACTGAGGGGGCAGTGGTGCCGTGCGGTTCAGCTCTTAACTTGTGAGATCGTTTATCGATAAGAGGCGTCCGATTATCAGCCGGGACGATTATCGGGGGCCGATACTAGGCATTTCGCTGATTATCACTGTCTGTGTTTCATTGTGACCAGCACCGATATTAGGTCACTACAAGTGTGGCTCCACTGCCGTCTCTTCTCCGTGTGCCGTTTGCTCTCGACTCTGGTTGGCCATATGTCACACGGCTAGTAGCCAATCAGCGCTGAAGCCTTGTTGTCACTCACTTGGCTTGGTATCGCGCGCGTTAACTAGCAATAATCAATAATAATCAATTTGCACTGAAACTGTCTCAGGAAAGATGTAATTCCTCCTGAATGTACATATCACTGGTCACTTTCTAACTGTTTCATATGACGACATATGGCTGAGATATCAACATTGAAAGGAGTCGGGTTTCTCCTGTCACGCCAAGTGAGAAACGGAGAAATCTGCCGTCGAAGTTGACTATCGCCGTAGCACTCACAGACGCTTGGTGCGGTCGCGGCCACGTTTGCATTTACGCTAGCCTACGCTGCATTCACAGCCACACGGATAGCCTACCTGCGTTAGGTTAACTGAACTCGGGAGACGAAGATGGATTCCGGAGAAATATCTTCACGCTAGTCAACCAGTGGATTT